>JAOYMO020061994.1:0-10834 GCA_025802455.2 Iodosphaeria phyllophila
CAGAAGTATAGCCGACACTTCCAAAGTCCAAAAAAGACTAGCCATGTGAGCGAGGTGAATTTCAAGGAACGAGGTAGTGATTGAGGGGCCAGTGATGCCGGTACCCCCTGAACCCCACTTGCAAGTGCAGATCAAGGCACCCCTGCGTCGTAGCTGCATCTTCCCCCACCCGACCTTGACCCTCCCCCCACTATTCACATGATCCCAGCTCTTCTAGAACTCCCACCCCGCTCCACAATACAGGTACCGATGCAACTACGTGTAGGAGAAGTCAGCATTACTGTGTAGTCGCTGAAAAAGATCATCAGTAGTAGCAAGAATTCCTAAGTTAGTGACACGCAAATATTCCAGTTGGTCGAGAACCAGACAGTTCAAAGGGCTGGCGTATGCGTATGAGCACCTTTCTTTGCTGTCTCCTATATTTGCTCTACTACCCGGATTCGCACATACTCCATCCTACTTCAGTCCAATATCTTGAAAACGATTCATCAGTGTGAAACCGCCATGAAAGCTGAATTCTGCGTCTCGTACTTCGTTGTAGAGCACTGCGAGGTATCTCATGGGTCATGCTAAAAGAATTCATTCAGACCCTTCGGATACCTAATCTTCGAGATTTTTACGGTGATTACGTTCATAGAGATTCCTCACACGTGTCGATGGTCTCACCAAGCGGCCATTCATTCATGTAATTACTGTCTGTGCTTTTTTGAGAAGAGTCTCCAGTCTTGATTCCATGCTCCCCTACCCAGCACCGCCTGCAGCAACTACCACAATGAAGCTCCGAAACTCGTCAAGACACAACACGCCAATCTGCCAATCAAAAATACCGAGCAGTTCGCACCTGAAGAGATCGCGCGTATGTCAAAAAGACGACCAGTAGACTGAATGAGGGGCTCAATCGGGATTCGAACCCGAGACCTGTCACATTCACGACTCTCCGTGAGGGGATTTCCCGAAGCGACAATCATACCACTAGACCATTGAGCCTGTTGTTAGGTGACGAGAGTAGCCTTATCTGATACTACATCAAACGCAATTTCACATGGCTCAAAACGCATCCTCGAAAATGGAATTGAGGATTGCCAATGACCGGCCGGGAATTGCTCTTTTGTGTTTCCTCTTTCCCAAGTCGCGCTTTCCGGGTTTTCGGTGCGGGCGTTGTTGCAGCCGGAGTGCACGTGACATGCATGGGTAGAACTTATCACGCAGTGCACACAGTGCCTTGCTGACTGGGACTTTAACACAATCAAGGATTAGCCGAGCCTGCTGGGACAGAATGTGAGCAACAGCACAAAGGAGCGATCATGAGCAATTGCGATTTTTTACTATTTATTCTTAATGGCCATGCTTCAGAGAAAGGGCGCGACACATGATTCACATGTAGTCTACGAGTGTGTTGGTCCAATTGTTTATGAAACGGCTCAAAATGAGCATCAGTCCTCAGTTCAACTACCCTGCGTTTTCGACCCCCCCTTTCCCCAAAAGGATGCTGTAGCACGTGTCTTGAAAACGCTTCCGGCTCGTTGTAGGGCACGGCGTCTCTGCCCGTACATAACACACCAGCAGCTGGCCAAGTGAGAGCGCGACTACCAACGTGGATTCCAGAGAAGAACGCACCAGAATGACTAGCAAAGAACCGTGGTATCATCTTGGTTGTGTATCTCATATGCTAGCTAATTCGACATCGTTTCTTCTCGACCCGACTTCAAGTCAGATCTTCCCCAAAGCCCCTGGCCAGCACCTTCAGTAATTTCTCCACAGCCCTCTCCAGATCATCAGGCCCATCTTCCAAAGCAACAACTCCACCCCGTCTCCCAAACAATTCTATCCCGCCCCCAATTTCACCCCCAACATCCCTCTCCTCCACAAACCCCTCCGCCCGCGCATCCAGAGCTACCAGCAGCCCTTCCCCATCCGTCCTGCGTCCTAACCCCATACTCCCCATCACATTCGCAACTGCGCTGCCCCCGGCCCCTTGCAGCCTCTGCATCGACGTCCCGCTCATCATCGGTATACCCCCCATGCCCATCATCACCGCGTCTTGGCTCGCGATGCCCCGCCCCGTCTTCTGCATCGCGAACATGGCGCCGGCCGGCGCGTCGCTGCTGTAGTCCAGATGCTGCGGTTTCACGACCCCCCCACCCGCGCACACGAGATCGCCCTGGTGGCAGAACACGGCCGTCCGGTCCGCCGAGATGCCAGGGACAGCGGTGCCGTTCTTGGGGTCGCCGAAGAGGACCACGGCATCGATCCGGTTGAGCGACGAGCCGCTCAGCGTACTGTTCGTCGTCGTAGCGTCCCCGTTCGCATCTGTTGCTGGCGTTCCCTTGGTCGTCACGTTGTCCTGCCCCCCTAGCATCCCCAGCGCTTTCCGGACCACCTGCGCCCCCTGACTGTACCCGCTCACCACCATACCGGTCCCGGGACACTGCGCGGCGACGCCGTCGATCATACCCGCGAGCACGGAGGCGCCGGCCTCGCTGCCGCCGGCCTCGAACCCGGCGACGGAGGCCCGGTAGTCGACGCCTTGCACGGCGACCTTGCTGCCGTTGCTGTACTGCTGGAGCGCGGCGACGAAGGGCGGGCCCGCCAGGAAGCCCATGTTGCCGGGCTCCTTGGTGCCGCGGGCGAAGAGCACGGCGACGTCCGGGCAGCCGTTGTCGGAGAGTGCGGTGCGCGTTCTGGTGCTGAGCTTGGCTCCGATTCCACCTGGAGTGGTGTCGGTCGTGTCTGGAGTGCCGCTCGCCGCTGGTGTCGCTGTCGTCGCTGTCGTCGCTGTTGTGGGCGTCGCGGTGGAGTTGTTCGTTGTTGTGGTAGTGGCGGTCCCGTTCGTAGTGAGGAGCCCGTTTTGGACGGTCTGACCTGATTGTAAAGCCGTGAGGAGATTCGTCAAATCTGTGATGGCTATTTGGAGGAGGTCTGTGGCATTGGGGAGCCCGAGATCGGATAGCACGCCGTTGAGGATGCCTGGCTGGGGTAGCGGTAGGGGCTCTGGAGCCGGTAACGGTCTCGGTTCTGGTAGGGCTGTTGCTGTGTGTAGGTTGGATAGGATGTGGCAATATCCATAAAGTAACAGCAACCTTTTACATTGGCAATTCAAGCCAATGCTTAGGGGAGCCCTCATCCTGTAGGCGTTGATTTAATGTATCCCTGATACGTCGTCCTGCTCGTCCTGGAAGTGTAAGTGGTACCCAACTACGGCACCGCCTAGTCAGTGGAAGACAACAGATCAAAGCCCATCAAAATTGTTTCATTAGTATGTTCATTATAGACGGTAACTAAGATGAAAGAGCAATAACATCCAAGGCAGGTCCTCCACGATGTAGGAAATCAGGTGGCAGCGCCATTCAAGGCGGTGGATGTCAGCACTACATCAGACATGCCAGCCCGTGTTCCTCATCAGCCACATTGTGAAGAAAGAGTTTAGATGACAAGCCTGACACCTCAAGAGTCTTGTATCTCAACCTGTCCCTTCAACAACCCAGCTCAAGAATTCTCTCGTAGTCTCAGACACCAATAGCTTTCCATGTACCCAATAGGCACAGCCCCCGGTTGTCTAGTGCTCCGGACGAAGATCAGCTTTCGTACAGCATGTAGTTATTTCCGTTGCCCTCAGGACGGAAGCATAAATCCTGTATTCCCGTTCTTACGTGGCTTTCCTTTCTTCAACACAAGGTACGGCACTCGCGACCAGCTTCACAGTTACCTGTCGCCCTTTTCCCTTTCCGCAAGCCACCGTGGACAAAAAAGGCATACAAGGCAGAAAAAGCAGATCCCAGTCCCGAGCTCGAGGTGGACGAGGGAACCCGAACCACACCTCTCGCGGCCGGCGGATCGCCGCCACGAGGATCGTTCCGGGCTGGTTTCAACAGGGATGCGCTCGTGCGCGCAAACTGGACGAACCGGCGAATACCTAGGTGACATGACCGGCTGCGCAACCACCAATCGTATTCGTCTGCGAGTGTGAGAGCTGGGGGGGAAAAAAGGATCCCAGAAAGGCAAGGAGAATCATCTGGAAGACGGTGGGAACGGGTCACAGGGCTGTGGGTATTGGCTCGTGACGCGAAGCCAGTGGTCGGCCCGTTCGTGCTTCTCGGTTTCGCGTTTCTCGTTCCTTCGTCCGTGCGTGCGTGGATATAAAGATACAGCTGGGAAATAGACTGGGCGATTCACCAACTGGCTTTGCTGTCAGACCGTATATATTAGCATGCCAGCAAATGTTGAGCGGAGCATCAGATCCAGGAAATTGTCGTGAACATGTTATGAATCTTGCGACACAGCGGAAGATCAAGCGTAACCGCTGCACGCATATCTCCGCTTTAGCGCGCACTTATGTGGATCCCAGAACCCCACATTTTGCGGTATTTATTGCATATAAATATCGCCCACTAGAATAGCCAGCTAGCCCTTGATTCTAGTTCGTCAGTTTACATCTAATCTATTCATCATGGGCCTAATACGATAGCAAAGTCTTTATTGGTGGAATTGTTCCCAGTGTGACCGTTCCCACCCGAAGTCAGCCTATTCCAGGTCCCGAGTAGCAGAAGCGAAAGCCACACTTATATCCGCCCGTCAATCCTCGCAATCCTCACTTCGTTCAATCTTCTGCTACAGGAGCTGTCCATCAAGCATCAAGCCAGAACCAAGACTAATGCTAAATAAATTAGAACAGCCAGATCGACTAAAAATAATAATGCTAGATGATAGAGGAGCAGCGATGTTCTACCAATACCAAACCCATCCAATCCGCCCCTCCCGAAAATTAAACAAAATTAAACAACCAAATAACTATCACATACATGCGCCCAGCTCCTGGCTCCCAAACACCTGAATACCCAAGCACCTACCTGCCATTAATAATGCTCCATTCTCCATGCAATAGCTTGCCCCTATTCCATGATTTGCGGCCCTGGATAGATCGTATGTACAAATAAGAACTATGAACTGTGTATCGTACGCAGCGTATTGCACCGCACGACCAAGCCAAATAATCAGAGATGCCGCTACATATCTGCGGGCGGTTTTAAACCCTGGTTCAGCGGACGAACCCCCAGTGACTTCAGTCTCTGCGACAACAATCCCTCCGTAGCGCCCAGAGCGCCGTTTCCGCCGTATCCGGTGTCGCCCTTGCTGAGCTTGTGATATGCATCTTGGGGTTTCTCCGATCCCGATTCAATGGCAGCCGCTTCGTTGGTGAGATTTTGGGGAGCAGGGCAGCTTGCTTCTTGTATCGATCTACTATGTGGGCCACCGGCGGGCATGGGAAAGTTCCACGGGATCCGCTCCAGCGATTCATTCGCAGCGGTGGTGAAGCTGTGGGACCAACCGTGCTGAATCGGCGTGGAGCCGGGCGCAAATCCCTCCACAACATCAAACCCCTGGCCGGGGCCGCTAAAATGAAAGCCGGAGCTGCGCCTGCGAAATGCGGCGGCGCTAGACGCCATGGTTGTGGCGCTGTCCGGGTGCATAACTCGGATGGGCTTATAATTAGTGTAACGTGGTTCGGGCAGAGTGATCTCATTGCGCAGCTTCTCCTTGCCGTCTGGCACCCTGTTGGCAAACACCACGCGGGCATTCTTGTACAAATAAAACCGGCCGCGGGAGGGACAGCAGATATGTAGATGAACCAGATAGCGCAGGACTGGGCGGTTCGGTTTTGTTGTTGTAGCAGAATCCGTGACTTCGGGGATGTTTTCCATAATGTGCTCGACTGAGTAGCTGCGCTGGCGAATAAAGGTTTTGGAACCAGGTTCCATGCCGGCTAGGTCGTAAGGAACCAGAAAGAGCTTCACAGCCGTCTTGTTTGGATTCTTGATGATGATCTGGATCTGCCCCTTCTCTGGTATCCGATAACTACCGCCCGGGGGAGCCCTGGGAGAGCTTGACCTTTTCTTTTGTGGCTGTGATTTCCGATCGCGGGCCGATCGATCAGACATGCAGTCTTCCATTCCCTTCCATTCTTCATCTACCAATTTGCGCTCGTTGAGAACTCGGCTCTGTTGTTTTCGTTTGGTCCTTGCGGCCTCTTCCTGATTTGATAACCCATTCTCTAGATCGATCTGCCCAACATAGGGGCTCGGTTCGTCATCCACCCTGACCATCCCAGACTGGCCATGAGACGGACCGCCGTAGCTATAGAAGACTGCTGGAAAGGGCAGTGTTACATGAGCAGGACATCTCAGACTCGATCTACATTTGCCCAGTCCAAGAACGCCAATTTGTGCGAGGAAGTCCAGGGGTTTGCTGGGCGACGTGGACATGCGACCTCGGAGAATGCTTTCTTCGTACGAGCCAACCATAGAAGCGTGGTGGACAGGTAAGTGATCGATAGCAACGGAGGATCTTCGTATACGTAGGCTAGCGGGTTCGGGGCTTGAATGAAGCGCAGTCGCAACTGCAGCGGGGATCAAACTCGGGAGTGGGAGATTTGGCGTATTTGTAAGAGATCGACGGGGTTGATGCGCTTGGTATGGGAAATTCCTTTCTTGTCGAAACGGGGGCTGCTGTTTTCGTGGTGAAAGAGAAGACGGAAAGGCAAAGTTGGCTCCGGACATCATAAGGCTGTGTCGCCGTGAGTTCTGAGTGATCCCAGATCCCAGGTCTATGCCACCCATGGGGCTCGTCAGATCGAGATCGTCGTTGCTCTCGGATTGAACCAGTGGACTCGTCGGCGGCTGATAGAGAAAATTTGAAGACATAGAAGACGACAGCGACAATTTTGGTAACGCGATACCAAGCGGCAAAGACGGGAATGGCCTGGAAGGGGATGTGGCGAGCCATGGCTGGCTGCTTGCCACTGGCTTGTTTTGACCGCGGTCATAGTTGCTTCTCTTTGTCCCTTCACCGCCAGCAGACTCGTCCAAGGTGAAGTCCCCGCTGTGTAACGCGGAGCGCGGACGTTCAAGGCTCAAGCCATCATTCAATCTTTTATCATCGTCGGTGGAGGGGGGCAGCACAGTGGGCACATGGTTTGTGGTGTTTGAATCTGGAACTGGAGACGTTGGCCTGATATCCTGATGCCATATCGATTCGAGCTGGAGGGTAAATCAACAACTGATATAGCTGGTCATGGTGGGACAAGGCGTGGTGACAAATGATCCAAAGTCAATCATAACCTACATGTCGATTGGGAATCCAAGTTGGGCTTTCACCTCGTTTTATTCTTGCGATGAGCTCACCACGATCACTGCACGTAGCCGCGATTTCTAGTTCCTGACTTCCGCAAGGCTTGGGTGAGACACGTTCTGTGCACTCTTTTGTCTCTGCGCTCTCATGGCTCCGTTTTCTTACTGGCTGTGGCTGTTGTTGATCACCACCAACTATTGTAGAAGGGTGGTCGTCGGTGGTGATCAGTGACGACATCGGCTGCTCTTCCCGCGCTTCTCCAGCTTGGGGGTACTGGAATCTGGGCAAACCCATCTTGTCATGAAAGCACGGTTCGAGATATCATTTGAAGAGAGAAACCGATCAACTTTAGCAAACAGCAACATTGAAAAACACATCCAGATGATGAGTTTGCAGACTTCCCGTCCTCGACCGATTTTCCTTTGTCAATCATGTCCGCGAGTGACGCATGTTTGTCATCGTTGGGTTTACGATCCTTCAAAGACCGACCCCTGAACCTAGGCTAACTCCTTTCGGATAGGCAGTGCACCCCAGCAGGTCCCGGCCAGTCGTGGGAATGCGAGTGACAATGATCGATGCTGGGGCCACCGTGCTTGGATACCCTGCACAAGCAGGTCGATTCTGATAGGTATCTCTGTCCGGTGCTGCGCTGTGTGGACACATCCAAGTCGAGATGCCGCTTTCAAGTTGTTTCTGCCATGGGCCGATGCAACCGCCGCTGCAGAATGGCACAATCCCTCGGGATATCGACCCTGAAAGCAGTCACTCACCAGAACGTGGTGTTTGTTGGGTATTTCCATTAGGTACAGGCAGCTCACAGACGAAACCGCGGTAAATGCGTCCCGCTGTTGTCGTTTACGACGGGGGTTTGGGTGCCCAGCATGTGGGTACGGGTTTTCCCCTGAACTGCGGACGGAGTTCGAAACACTTGAACATAGGTGTCCCAAAGTTTATCCACAGCATGGGATACTGCGTACTGTGCTTCGTACGGAGTGCGGACACAGGTGGACTCCCCCATGCATGGTTGGGCCCTGGCGACGCGAAAGTCAAGAACCTGCAAGATGAAAGTTGGGTCTAGCGGTCAAAAGTAAAGGTCTTGAGAAACTTCCGTCAGCACAGTGCGCAGTGAAGTTTGGCGGTACCCACACAGTGAGGCTGATTTTTGAGCCCCGCTTAACATTTGATTGAGTATTGAAAACAAAACATCTAGAATACCTGACAAACTCAAGAAGATATGCTTCCTCTTGGGCATCATCATCATCATCGTCAACATTATCAGATCTGAACTATACTTCCACCACTATCCTTTAAGTCTTCCTCGGTATCTTGTTCATCAACTCATAGAGGCTCGTAGCTTGTTCTCTAGTCATGGAGCGAGTAATTTGTTATGGCTGTTTGTGAGCAACCAAACTGGCCAAAATAGCACCACTGAATAAGATTCAAAACCGAGGAAACTTTGCAAATGCCGTATCTGGTGCAATGCCTAATGGCCGTTGGTCGTGCTCAAGTTCTGGTCGCATCACGTGACATATGATCATGCCTTCATGCCCGATCAATCCCTACAGCACGGTACTGTAAGATTCGGGCACCTTACTATCTGCACTGTACTCGGAAGTATCGTTCGATCCTAACTTTTGACCGCTACCTTCATACTGTGTGCAATTTTGATTATCGTAAGGTCCTTCGAACCACCAACCATCCTGGACCAAGTTGCACCTGATGCACGGGGCCGGGACCACAAAGGATGCGGTCAAGACCACGGGGATCGACCGGGCATGCGATGGGCAGCAAAACAACAACAGGCGGTATTTTTCGTCCGCTTTGGTGAGGTAGCATGCGACAAGCCGCTGCGGGATCGGAACGGGGCCTGCTTGGGAGTCTTTCACGCCACCTGCAAAGCAGCATGGTCCATGGGGTGCCGTCGCATTGGATGTGCCGTGCCGGTTGCTGGTAACGTGCTTTGTACGGTGCTATGTCAGCCGAGCTCGGACCTTGATCCAAAGCGGCTTGCGAGTTTTGACGAGAATGATTCAGGGTTTCAATGGTCAAGCGGCTGTCCATGCACTATCCGACAGCCATGAAATAGGGAATGAGACCCAAACAACCGGATGTGTGTCCGGGTCGGATTACTCACAATCCGCACGAATCTCAGCAATCTATTGTTAGTGTGTATTTGAGGCTGTTTAGGTAGTCAGAGGCCAAATCCAATTATCTTGGCTTCGTCTACTTCTTCAAGACTCTGATTTGCGTGCCCGGGGTCCTGAGTGGGCGATACAGACAACACTGACATGATTGACATCTGACAGACCAAGATACACAAGGAGGCTGAACTAGGTAGAGCGCCGCAATTAAATTGGCGGCACAGTTGGCGGGGTATGCAAAAAGGGTATCCTTGGAAGTCAAGGGTTACGATCCAACCTCCTCGTGATCCTCGAATGCAACGAGCGTGCCGGGCGGGATAAAATTCAGAGCCGGATATCAGGAGATGCATTGACGACCCGGCGACCTGTCCGGCTCCACGGTAAATCTTTTTTCCCCGCCTAGGGGATTGACTGTCCTGGCGGCCCCAGGTCCGTTTATCGTGTGCTAAGTCCCGTTATCGACGCCAAACCGCAACCCGCGATAAGCGTCCCGGAAATAACCGTAATCTCCATCACCAGACCTTTTCAATTTCTCGTCCATCGCTTCGAACTACCAGCGACACCTCCGCGGAGGGCCCAGAGTCGAACTCCGGATTGAACCGCTGCTCCTTTCAACCCCACACCCGAAGTCCGGGGTAATAAACCACTGGATAATAGCCCATCTCTTCTATGGCACCCAACCCGGACGCCGCAGGCCTTCCTCGCCGCAAGCACGGCTTCCGCGTTGGTCCTGATAACCTCCCAGACGGACCCTGGCGGCGCAAAAGTGTGTCTAGTTTTTTCTCTTTTCTTTCTGCTTGCCAGTCTATTTCCTACGCTGGAAAAAAGCAAAAAGAAAACATAAATATCAGATGCAGAGCTGACCCTTCCATCCCCCTCCAGACACCAAAGTAAAACACGATCTGATCGCCAAAGCCAAGATAAAAAAAGCCTACGCTAAAATCAAAGCCGCCGAGCTAGGACGACCAGGGGCGTCAGCTCCAGGGAAACACCACGTAGGACAATCCAGGGACGAAGACGATGAGGAAGAACAATCAGGACAAGAACAAGAACAAGACCAAAACACCGCCGCACCAACCGATAGAAACCCCGTAGCAGCAGCAGCGGCAGCAGCAGCAGCAGCAGCAGATGACCTACCGCATAAACGACTTAAACCCCAACTCCAACAATCCCTTCCCCCCGCGCGCCCCCCACCACCGCACCAAGAGCCCAGGAAGCCAAGTTCCTACCGAAACCCCTCCTCCTCCAACAACAAGTTCCAGTCCCAGTCCGGGCCCCAGTCGCACCTCCACCGCGACGCCGAGCGCGCGCGCGCCGAACGCGAAGTCCGCGCCGCCAAGATAGCCAGGCGGCAGGCGGACCGCGAGCGGTTCCGCCGGGCGCTGGCGAGAGCGCGCACGCCGGGGCGCGACGGCAAGGTCAGGCTGGGCAGGGAGAGCGGGCTTTTGTTGGAGAAGGTGCAGAGGATGGTGGGGAGGGGGAAGGGGGAGGGGAAGAAGGATGGGTGATTGGGTGGTCTTGGGGGAGGGGAGGGGGGAAAGAAAGGGGTTTAGGAGAGTTTCTTTTAA
>JAOYMO020062089.1:0-10826 GCA_025802455.2 Iodosphaeria phyllophila
ATCATGCCCCAGCTTGGTCTACGCCGGGTCTGAGCACGGGTCTAGCCTAAGCTCTCACGACGGTTTCGAATCTCGCTACCGGAGCTCGCGTTACTTTGATAGCGACTCTATGAACGACAAGCCCTTCCATTTCGCTGTTGAGTCCCGCCTGCGATAAGCGCAAGGTGCTTATGATATCGTCTTCCAGTATTTAGCTCGCGCCGCAATCTTTCCTACTGGATCTAATAGATTGGCGGCCAAGGTGTTGACATGGAGTTTATGGCTTTTTTTGTAGGCTTTTTCTGATTTCTACGGGTCGTGATTGGCGACGATGACGAATCTGACGAGAACCGACTTTCACGGACTATCTGAGACATATATATATGGGCGCACGGGTTTTGGTTTTGGTTTCCATCTGGGACTGGAGTTCCGCCAGAAAAAGAAAAAGGGAGGGGACAACTGGGTACTTTCACATATATCATGGGGTGGAAGGATCTGGTTGGTTATCAATGAGGTTTTAGGCGGGAGGCACGACAAAGTCTCCTGGCTTGCTTCTTTTCTTCACTTTAGTCTAATGTATAGAATGAGCGGCACATACCAATTTCAAAGCACATCGAATGAATCTCTTCTCTGTTAAGCGCTCTGACCATCGTGATTTTGCAAATATGGTGTTGATGATGAGGCTCACAATTTTGCGAGGCTTCATGCTACCTAAATTTGGGTCTTCTACAGATGGCGACAACTGCCATAATGGTTTCTTTCCGGGTGTCTCACAAGAGGGTAGCGGATACCTGGTGTTTGCCTTCCCGGATTAGACATTTGAACACTTGGAGGAAACGAGATGAGTTTTCCTTCTCACTGTCCCCTCGACTACGGACTGGTAACGCTTTACAGAATTATGTAATGGCACTCAGTAGAGTTCAGCTAGTTTGCAGTCACGGAGATACTGTGTCGTAGAGAGACAAGAGCTATGGAAATTTCCATTCTATGAGTCTTCGGTTATTCAGACTCAGTGCGACGGATCATCACCATAGTGTATTCTTTCATCCCTCCACGATAGCATAAATCGCCACAGCTTCTCCAGGTGGCAATGGGTGCCAAGCGCGTTCATCGCCTATGGAACAAGCCAGTGAATAGAGATGACGTTCGTAACCATAGCGGGGAAGCGTCCGGTCCGCGGCGAGAGGCGGGGGTCAGAACGCACAGAATAGCAGCAAGCCGCCCGATACTGGTCCGAGCAAGACTTCAAACGTTACTATCGTGGCACAGTTGTATTTGTCGCCCACACTCTCCACTTTGCTCGCCCGGATTTCACCGCTGTCTGACCACAAGTGTAGTGACAAGGAGCAGGGAGGGCTCGATGGAACCCCACAGGGTCTCGGTAGGTTCGATCTACAGCGGGGACACGGCATAGTCATCGAGGTGGAATAGGCACAGTACTCAGATTTCCACGCCATACCTTGACAAAGCACAGGTACTTCTCTTGGGGAGCCTGGTTCCACAAACCCCCATGTCGATGCTGGACCTGACGGGAATCCTCTTGGATTTCCCGGGCCGCAGGATGGACGCCGTGATGGTTGACTGGCAATCATCCCATCTGCTGATGGTTGTCTATGTCAAGCTTGTTGACTGGACTCGTATCCATAGCACAGATGATGCACATTGCATCCACGCAAAATCATCACCCTTCGTGTCCATACACTAACAGATCGGATAGAAGCCGGTAGGCTTGCAACTTGCAGGGTCACTGCATCTCCCCTGGTTGCTCTTGAGCTAGACTGCCCGTACCGCGTATGAGACTGGGTCGTACCGCCACCGAACCAATCCTCGCACTCGGCCTGCCAAATAAGGCTGCTCACCTGCCGTCTACCACTAACATTGCGCTGCCAAGAAGTGGAACTCTGCATTGGGCAGCCATGAACCACATTGCTGGATTTCACACGGTCTAGAGTGGGATCCAGGTGGGGTGGGAGGGAGCTGACGTGATGGGAGCGAATAGGCTGGATGACATGAGCAATATCCTATCATGTTACATCGCATCTCGTACGTTCTGCCTAGCTCCCACTCTTCAGCAGTCATCTTCGCCATGTTAGCGTGGATACGCTCGGCTCCACTAGGCGACCGAGTACAGGAAACGCCTAAGCTCCCATGACGAAGAGCGTGTTCTGCAGTAGGATGGCGAAGGGCTTGACGAGACCATCTCGAGCCCTTGAATGTACACTGGTGGCGTTATGGACAGATCATAGATACGTATGCATAGGTTTATCAACTTCTAGAAAATGTTATGCATTGCGACTCAGGAACGTGCTGACTATGTCGCCCTCGCACTCCGTCAGACTACCTGGCAGAAGATCTGGAGGTGGACTCTTTGACTTGGTTTGCTCTGAGAGCCTCTTGACCCCACTTGAGCCATCCAGCCTCCAGCGGGTAAGCCGAGATCATGACAGGCTACCAGACCGAAGTACAAATTGAGACTTGTGCCGGGCTCCCATGAATGAATTTGACCAGCATCAGCTGTGCTTATGCGTTTGCGTTCTTTATGCTTCGCGGCATTGTGATGTGTAACTCGTTCTGACAAGATAATTCTCTGCAAATCCATACACTTCGTACCCGGGATGCGCGTCCACTCTACCGAGTGCTGACTGACAGTCTGATACCCGCAGCAACTTTACCACATCACCTGCCCGTCTATTTCCCCTCTCACTTGCCTGTTCCTATATGTGCGTCGTCAGATCAGGCTGTTCAGTCGACCGAAATGTTTCGTAGCCAGGCACATGTTGGTCTTGACCTACCATGAGTGGATGATGAGGCCCCGCTCCACCGCCGTGAGCTCCGCAATGTTAGACAAGGTGCCGTAGCGAAGGCCCCATCTCCGGGGTCGGGTCTCCTCCTGGTCGATCACGCAGGTACGGTAGGTTTGGCTTCTCGGCCAGTTCACGATGATGGATAGATGTGGTGGAATAGGGAAGGCTCATCCATTATCAGGCCTGAACCATAGGTCCGTGAGCCTTGCCGCAGCAAGGCTCCATCAGTATTGGAAAGGGAAGGTGTAGCGCTCGCTGGTGTGAAGTCCCACGAGCGATGCAAGTGCCAAAAGGTGGCTCGGCTCCAAACCCCAGGGAATCACGTGCTGCCAGACGACTTATCGTTACCTCCTAGTCTTAGAAGGTGGGATATCCAGCTACAGCATGCAGAAATGCTGGCCTAGATTTCATCCACGATGAGATCAAGACTTCTGATGAGGCTCACGACACCTAATGAATACTGGTGGATTTACCAGGTATTTAGATCAAACGTGTTCCGGTTGTTCTCTGAAATCAAGCTTGATCGTAAAGGTTTGGCCTTTGCAGGCTAGATCACTGGAAACGCCATGGAATGGGGCATGGTCATGAGGGGTTCGTGTCTGAAAGTGGTGTGGGCTGACGCTATTCTGCTCCACAGCAGGATCCGCTGCATTATCTCCACAACAAAAAGGATCCAATTTCGTTCGGTTGCAACGCAGCCGGCCGCCAATTATCTCGGCTAACCAGACACACCAGGATGAACCGTGCGAGGACGGAGATAACAAGATACGATAGGCGATGGGATGGCGACCTTATCGTCTATCAGCGATAAGCCCGAGGAAAGTTTTGGAGCTGCAGCTCCTCTGTGTACCAAAGTAGCAATGAAGCAGCACGGATGAATCGAATTGTTTGATCGTGCTCCCATCGAGCATCAAACACTAAGAAGCCTCGGATACGGAACCAGACGGACTTTGTTTCCCTTCCTCAGTAAGATCAACACGAACAACACAAGATGGGTCGTGGCCTCCAAAAACGCAAAAGGCGGTCTTCGCGCCAAGCTGTACGCCAACCTTCGTCAAACAAGCCACTCAAACGACTTCAAAACCCGCTCGGCAATGACATTATCGCACGCAACTGGAATAAAGACGAAACCACGACACAAAACTACCGTCGTCTAGGGCTTGTAGCCCGTCTACGCGCACCTACGGGCGGTGCCGAACCAGACTATCTCGCCTCAGCGAACTCAGAAGAGACAAGCCACAACGGCAGGAAGATCAAGAGGATAGCTGGTGACCCGTTTTCAATTCATCATCCTCCCACAAGCGGCGCGATTCCGCACGGCATTGTGACCGAGGCTCGTGTTGAACGCGACGCTGAGGGGCGGATTGTGCGCGTTATTAGAGGGAACGGGAGCAGAAAAGCCAATCCGCTTAATGACCCTCTGAATGAGTTCGAATCCGGCTCCGATTCCGATTCGCAGCTACCCGGCAACAAAGAGGATGTGGAGGAGTGGGATGGTATTGGCGAAGGGGAAACCGGCGCGCAAGCACCAACCGAGGTGGTGCGGGCACTAGAACGAGAGGCGAACCGACCCGTAGTGAAAAGGGTGCGTACGCAGAGCTCGCGGGAGAGGGATTGGCTTCAAGCGTTGGTTGATAAACACGGGAACGATACGGAGGCAATGTTTCGAGATCGCAAGTTGAACCCAATGCAGCAGACACAAGCAGATATCGCGAGGCGTTTAAAAAAGCTGAGAAAAGGGGGATCATTGTAACTACTGCCCCAAATACGCTTGACAATGAGATACCCAGAGTCATCTCTAACCATGGTGGTTCGTTTCACCGAAACATATTCGGTTGCTGCCGGTGCTCACAGGCTATGCTCGCCGCTAGTCTTTTCGTCGCTCACATCCACCTGATATCTGCTGTAATATTACAATTCGGCAAACTTTATCTTGGCGCAGAGGCTATAGTCATTATATCACGTTTGTCGCAGCAACAGAGAAGATGGCTCTGCAAAGTGTGTCATATCAATCTGCATAAACATGTTAAACCAAATGAGAAAAGTGAGACCACGTGCAGGTCATCCGTCATCCCCTCCTTGCCTCAGCTTTCCGCCCAACCTTATCGCCCCACACAGATATGATGGTAAAACACCTACGCTTTTGGCGCTTCCAGCTCCTTCATAATATCACTCTCCAGCCCTTCAGGTTTCGATGTGCTAGCCCAGCGCTTCTTGACCTGCCCATCCCGGCCGACCATGAACTTCTCGAAATTCCATTTTACACGTGTGAGGCCCATCAGCCCAGGCTTCTCCGTCTTGAGCCACTGCCACAGCGGATCGGCATCGTCACCATTCACGTTGATTTTACCCATGATGGGGAAGCTAACACCATAGTTGACTTGACAGAAATTTTGTATGTCATCGTTGCTTCCTGGCTCCTGGCCCCCGAACTGGTTGCAGGGGAAACCCAATATCACGAAATCGTCCGTGTGTTTCTCTGCGATTTTCTTGTACAAGGTCTCCAGTCCTCCATACTGTGGAGTGAAACCGCACTTCGACGCCGTGTTGACTACCAGCACGACTTTGCCTTTGTAGTCGGCCATGGACTTCTCCTCGCCCTTCTCTGAAGTTGGTCAATGCTTGTTAGCTCAAACTGTACTGACTCATGAGTTAGATTGCACTGCGGAGCTCTCACGTACTGTCACGGGCCTTGAAATCCCAGAATGTCGATGCTGATGCCATTGTTTCGGTGGGCGAAGACGTCGCTCTAAGTCGTGACGTAGTTCTAGTAGAAAAAGTCGAACTAACGTAAATGATGGGAGTTACGGGAGAATGAAGCTTGGCAGAAAGAGAAGTGCTGGCAAGGTGTTCCAAGCTTGGATTGCTACGATGTGGTCGAAAAGCAGAATTCAATAAGAGCCTTCTCGTATTAATCAGTTGCGAATTATGACAAATGTGTTACAGGCGACTACTGAACCTTCTAGAAGTCGGGTAATGGAACGTTGAAGAACATCTGTTCTGTGATAGCCGAAGTTGAGGTGTCAATGCTGACAAGGGGAGAAACGTTGAGCTCGGGCGCATATTCATAAGCCCGCTTGAATCAACGGATGATGGTATGTTCAACAAATATTTGATGGTGGCGCAATGGACTCCCTGTCCAAGCTCTTCTGCTCCATGTACTGCAGTTGCTATGTGCCGAGATACCCTCAAGCTCCAGTATCGAAGTGCCTCGGTCCGTTACTCTGCCGGCATTGTCATGCAGTGCAGAATCATGATTGTGACACAAGGCTACGCAGTACACAGTACCAAGCTGGGGCATTCAAGGACGGATCCTTGCTCTGGAACCCCCACCATCCCTCGATACTGAACGATGACACCGCTGAATAAGTTCTCCAAAGTAGCATTCTACAGATCGGCCATGCTTAGCATGAGTCGTTATGCTCGGAGAAAACAATTTGTGGCTTGGCCGACAACTCGTGGATTTTCACGAAGATGCGGGACAAATCTGGTGCAAAGTAACGTTCCGTGGTTCCGAAGGTAAAGAAACTTTTGGTCAGTGTGGCTTCAGGAACCCTCGAACAACTCAGCTACGCCGTGAGCGGGAAACGTGAGGTCATTGTTCGGAAGTCGATAGCACTGCGGGCTGGAAGAGAGGTTTCACTGCTTCAGAACATCATTGCAGGACGGTGAATGTCTTCTTGAAACCCGCGATGGGGCTCTAACGTTCCAAAAAGACGAGCATCCCCTTGGCCGTGTGACGTAGTCGCCCGGGGTGGTATGGACCAGCTACCGCCGAGGGGCCGAGCAACGGTACTGTACCAACGTAAAGGATGTGATGTCGTGATATCGTCATAGCTGAATTGCCGGAGCCAGAGCTCGCTCTACGGAATAATTGGTAAACATCACAATATGTATTGCACTAAAAATAAATATAACAACAATCGGCATGCTCTATACGTTAACATCAATTAGTAAGGTCTTTACAGAGAGATGCGCACTACTAGGTTGCTGCCAATGTTCTCTACATGTCAACGGGCCTGCATGTAGCGAAGTTGCCACCCCGATGATCCGAACCAATGCCATTTGGAGAAAATCTGGGGCTGACCCCGGGCGACCACGTCACACGGCCAAGGGGATACTGGTATTTGTTGCGTGCAGCGTCACAACATCGCTCTCCAGGAGCTGCAACCCTGTTCGGCTCCATCATCCGTGCTGCGGCTTCACAAGCAAGCACAAACATGTGACAGACACAACGTTTTGTAGTGAAATCCATCTCTGGAAATGCTGACTTGGTTTTTTTTATGGTTGCCTGCGAGATATCGACAAATCTCAGTCAATCCATTGTTTTGATATTTCCTCCGCCAAGTCAGAGAATGTCTTCATGACATATCTCTGGCGCAATGGCTCCCGAAAATAGAAACGTCATCTTTGTCCTTTCTTGAATTTTAATTTACCAATACCAATAACTCACTGGCACTTCTGTCTCTCCGAAAGTCAATTATAAAAAATATACCTTTGGGCACCATAATTTTAAGATAGACTTTCGGAAAGATGGAAATACTTAGACTACGGGATATAACACACTATCAGCGTGTGATAGTGCACACTGTTTCAGCACGAGTCTTGATCTTCAATAAAGCGTTATTTGAGTAATTACTACTAACTCAGTTCTAATATGCTTCAGAGGTGACATTCGCAGCCTGGGTACGGTACCTGCTACCCAGCGTGAAGTTGCACAAACAAATTGGGGTGTGGACGACCACTGCATGCCGATACATACCCATGAGTACTCGATGTAAGCTGGGTTCATCCAACCAAAACAATCATCTGAGAATACAGCAGGAGGTGTGCCATTCGTCGTAACATCTCGCAGCGAATCCCTTGGTTTGAAACACAACTGTTGCGACGGTCGTACCTTCACAGAAACTCTCCAGATGCAAATCCGCACAGAGAACACACAATGACCTCGGAGCAGCCAAGGAACATCGTCATCGTCGGTCAGCAAGTCTTTTCGAGTTCATTCAAGTCCCATTTCTCACTATTCATACTGGTTTTGCAAATCAAGTCCACAAATTAACGCCATTCTAAGGAGGGGGTATCATTGGCACCACAACGGCCTACTTTTTAACTCGGCACCCTGCATTCAACCCCAAAGCCCACCGCATTACTTTACTTGAAGCCAGCACGATCGCCGCGGGAGCTTCTGGTAAGGCTGGTGGCCTTCTGGGGCTTTGGGCTTATCCGCAGTGTCTCGTGCCATTGTCATATCAGCTTCATGCTGAACTATCAGCGGAACATGATGGGGCGGTAAGATGGGGTTACCGGAAACTCGGCTGTGGTCAGGCGTCGGCGGTCCTCAAGCACAAAGACTTGAAGAAGACGAAAAGAGGTACAACTAGCAGCGGGCAACCAGATGCTACCGAACAAGAAGAATGGAAGAAGCTGCCAAAACGAGATGAGGCCGCGGACCGGTTGCTAAAGGAGTCTATGCTTCCATCAGACCTCGAATGGATTGACAATACGCATGTCCATGAATACGCCGAAATGGGTATGCCCAACCACACAGAAACTGCACAAGTTCACCCTTTCAAGTTCACAACCACGATTGCGAGCCTTGCACAGGATAAGGGGGTCGACGTGAAGCTTGGCGCGCAAGTCAAGAAAATCACTACAACCTCTGTGGGAACATCGAATGTGAAGGTCATAGAGTATCTAGATCGCGAATCAAACCAAACCAAAACAATTGGTGATGTGACAGACGTCGTAGTTGCTGCAGGGCCCTGGACCGGACGAGTGCTTCCAAGCACCAAGATCGAATGGCTAAGGGCGCATAGTGTCATCTTTCAGGCTGATGTGAGCCCATACGCCATCTTTACAGATATTTCACTCCCCATTGACTGGGTGCCGCCGCACAGAGCAGCCGCTGGGCAGAAGAAGAGACACAAGGGGAGGGTCGATCCGGAGATCTACGCAAGGCCCAATGGTGAAGTTTATGCGTGCGGTTCGTACTCTATTTTCTACCCTCGCTTAACCCGAATATAGCAAACACTGATGATCCCAGGCGAAACGGATACCTTGATCCCACTACCCGACACAGCCGATCAGGTGCAATGCGATACGCGACAATGCGATGATTTGATATCCTACATCGGCACGATTAGTCCCGTGCTAGGAAGCGCCCCCGTGTCAGTAAAACAGGCCTGCTATCTCCCGCAACACGTGCGTTTCGGCGAAGAGCGCGGGCCTCTCATCGGAGCCACATCCGTGCCAGGGATTTGGGTGGCCGCAGGACATACCTGCTGGGGCATTCAAAACGGCCCAGCGACGGGGAAGCTGATGAGCGAGCTTATTTTTGATGGAGTTGCTAAGAGTGCGGATATCGGATCTTTGGATCCTGCGAAATTCAAAGTCACTGCTTGAAGAGTACCGAAGTGCTCTTCGCAAAGTCATAGGGCTCAAGGGAGTCCTCCACATGTAATTGAGATCGATTTGATCATAAGTTCTGGGGTTCCGGTACGCTAGAAGGAAATAGGGGAAGTAGATACTGCAAGGCTGCGTCGAACTCAAGTCGGAACCAAAGAATATCTCCCAAAGACCGAGGGAAAAGCTCAGAAGGTGGTGAAGCATAAAACAATGGCACAGTAATGCACAGGAACGAGAGATCGAGACAACGCTATCCAGTCTCCAAGCCTTCTACTATCATACGCACGTAGATGGGGCCATGCCAGGAGTTCATTCCTTTCCTGGTGTAAAAATTTGAACAGCCCCAAGGCCTCAAATAGCAACCAAACCTGGCGTGAGAGTGAAGAAATTCGAATGAAGCTATTCTTGAGGGTTTTACACGGTACAAGCAAGCGATCCTTTTCGATCTCTGGATTTCAAATAGCATACTAGGGGCAACTCAGATTGGCTTAGCTTATTTCGGCCAACACTCTTCGTTGTGAGCAAGAATGCTAAGGAGTGGTTTGAGCTCCTGAGATAGGCATGATTCTAGATACCGTTGTAGATTCGGAAAGTGGAGAGGCAGTCCGTGCTCATTTTCTTATCCCGCCAAGAAGCTCACACAGACTTGTCGCCCACATTCAACGAATTTCAAAATAGCGACAGCATAATTCCCCAGCTCCAGTCTACCAAAACAACCCGAATTTTCCAGCCAGGTCGTGACTTGTGACGTCCAATTCGCCGACACAATGCCGAAAGAAATCGCCGATATCAAGGAGGTAAGCATATCTGATTTGCAGCAATTTTCGATTAAGGCCAAAGAAGCTAACATTTGAGATGCTATCCAGTTCATCACCATCTGCCGCCGCAAAGATGCCAAGTGTACGTCACGACAGCCCGTTTATTGCTGACCCTCACGCAGAGGAGATATTCGAACGAACCAATATCTGACGAGTTTTGAATACAGCCGCGCGGATAAAGAAGAACACGTTCCCTGCCCAGACCAAGTTCAAGGTCCGCTGCACCGGGCATCTGTACACATTGGTAGTGAAGGATACGGACAAGGCTGAGAAGCTGAAGCAAAGTCTCCCTCCCAGTAAGAGGCCCCACGATTCCAGATAGAAACGTGCAGTTGTTTGAGGAGAGTCAGGGCGCTAACCGCGGGTTGTGTTCAGATCTGACGATCAAGGAGGTGCCGAAGAAGAACAAGAAGGGCAAGCACACTGCTTAATGGAAGAGACAGTATGGGTCTGGCGATCAGGAAGAAATGAAATGAAACCACGATGGCTCTCAGCACTATGATGGTCACTGCCGGTGCATCATTGTATGTATGAGATTTGGAAGGAATCACCGGCTCGGACTCCCCCGAAGAGTTGATCCTCAGCCTCAGGTCCTGATCATGGTTACCAACATGACGAATGGCGGGCAAAGCTCGTGACGAATATGATACAAAAATTACCTGCCCATCCGCAAATCTACCTTGAGAAGTGTGTTCATTGGAGGGAGCTCTGTTGTGGTACGAAATGTGATCTGCATCTGTGAACAACAATGTGGACTTCGCCTCTGGCATGTCAATATGAAGCTGACCAAGCTGGGCAAACGCTGCCCAACCTGGCCTTA
>JAOYMO020062180.1:0-10820 GCA_025802455.2 Iodosphaeria phyllophila
TGTTGATTCGAAAGGCCGTCGGGCTCGAAAAGGACCAATCCATTTTGAAGGTAATGTGTGGACGACAATAGATTACGTCGATATAAAGTTCGCTCGCAAGACAGCAGCATCAAGCTTTAGCACGATACGATAGCTCTTTAGCTCAGTAACTATGCGGTAGGAGGCAGATAATCATAGAGTATGGCTGTGTCAGCTCCCTCACCATAGAAAGGAACACCAAATCTCCCACTACAAGCAGAATTGGGAGTTGGGGTGCTGGCGGCGGATGGTTGCCTTTTGAACTCGATTAGGTCCAAATATACAGCCAACGTGGGTCCAATGACCTTTGTGATCTGTATGTCTTCTGTTCGAAGCTCCCGGATAGTAGGAGTGGTCAATTCCTATCAATCATGGCATAACGACGATGGGCAGGGCGTCTACTAGGCGAAGTGGAATTGAGTGTAAAGCCAAGTACGCTGCCAAGACTAAGATAGCGCTAGCGACGATGACGTAAGGCTAATCACGGTGAACGCTGGATGAGGCCCCGAACTTATTCTCGCTACCTGATGTGGATTGATTGCAGTCTGTATGGAGTTATCGCGCCTTTCCTCAAGAGAGGTGGGGGATTGATAATCCGAAGATTGAATGAGACGCGCCGTTAAATGGGTTGGCCTAACTCGGTCGACAAAATCGGGAGGAAAGGACAAAGGAAACATAAAATCAGCAGAAACAAGTGAACTACGATTAATTGCTTTCGCCAAGGAATAAATGATATGTACAGCCTAAAGTAAAACCTCAGCCACGAAATTCATCCATCCGAGCCTACCCAAAAATTCTTAAATCGCGTAGATTTACAGTACAATAAGCAATTACCGCTAGCTATCTGTTACTATGTACATCCCAAACAACAATCTGAGAAGAATGAAAGAAGTGCGCTAAGCTTGGAGTAATAAAATACCGTAGTTGTGGCGTTTGAGCTGGCGCTCTTTTCCTCAGCTTTGGTGTGGTAGAGCCAAGTTCCAGGGGTTCGTTGTCTCGGTCTATTATTTCGATAAAGTACTGTACAAAGCAAAAGTCGTTGTGCTTTCTTCCTCGGCAAAAGTTGAGACCAAAAAATTCATAGCTAAAATTCAAAATGAGGAGCTCAAGATTGACGAACGCCATATTTGGTGTTCTAGGGTATTTTTCGATGCCACGCGAAAAAGCTGTGTGCGACCTGCAGCTTTGGCGCTGTGCCAGAAAGGCGAGAACCTGTCAGGGGCCGCACGCAAGATGTCATCATGGGGTACGAAGTAGCGGTACTGCTCTGATCTCGCATCGTTGCGGCACATCTCTCGAGATAATCTGCAGGTACCAGTACTCCATCCATCAAGCACAGGAGAATAATTCATCTTAAGCTAACTGAACAGTACTGCGTATGCATTGTAAATCCATTACGCATCTTCCAAACCAGTGTACTATGGTCGCAGGCATAAGAAGCGTACCCCCAATCTAGTATCTGCAGCCCCCTGTTCCGGTATTTGCATACCCCAGTCGGGTATCTCCCAACGCGGGTTGGGATAGACATTCCCTACTGAGTGCGCGCAACATTTAGTAGGACAGAATCTATATGCATCAATAGCCCAGAAATATATCTATGATTGAATTCAATTATGTGTCTTGATTTTGTCTTGTGGTGCAAGTTATTCAAGTGTAAAGTCAACCAAGTGGTTGACGATGAGCAACATGTTAGGCTCCATTAGGCTGGATGCTGAACCGTAGCTCCAGAAATGCTACACTCCGCTGGGCGCTACAGTACCGGTACCGGGAGGCCGCTGCTCGACGGCGCTAGCTACCCGCACGGGCCCCTGGAATACATGACCGGGGGAACGCTATATGCAGTAGGGGGAATACAACACACTAACCATAGAGCACAGAGTACAGAGTACTAGGGTTACATTCAGCATTCTCTGTGAGAGATGTCTTGAGTTCTCTGTAACAAGTCCATGGTGGGAATCCATCTGATTAGTTTCGTCACCCAACTGCTTGGGCCACGGCGGCTGTGGCGGTTGCGCACAATAGAGGGAGCATGGTGACCTGGCCAAGCATTGGCAAGGGAGCATATCTTCCGGTTTGCTTCGCCAAGTTACTCACAGCCCTCGAAAACTCTCTTCACCTACGAATCATTTCCAGAGCCTGGACATAATGACCCATCGTGGATAATCTACCTCTTAGATGCCGGCTCTACAGTACCGCCATAATGGGTAACAACCAATCCACACCAGCCCAGGACTCGACAAGGCGGGCGAAAGGCGAAAGAAATCGCATTGTGGCAATACAACGCAGAGCGACACGTAGCACATCTGGGCATCGGATCTTCTTCTCTTGGCTCTGGGCGACCATTGTACCTTTGCAAGGGCAAGGGTTAAACACTGGTACCGATACTTACCGCATCTGGAGGCATCTGTATTGGCATTTATGGGTTTATCCAGTCAATACAAATACAAGGGAACCAGCTGTTGTTGAGCCCCACGATACCTTTGTCTTCTACCGTGGGTACGCAGTAGCCTAGCCAAGGTAATTAATGGTAGAGATGAACCGTGCCTCAGTCTTACCTACCTGCAGGCTATGGAATCGTCCACTGTGTGCAGTAAATGCTCCGGACCTTGGATGCACAAAAAGCAGAGGTTGCAGTAGATCCCATATTCGTATACCGGCGGTACATACCACCTCCGTAGTGGAACCGTCCTTCTGGATGCTTTGGGGCAGATTAGATCTGTTTCGTACGGAACCTGCCAGTACAGCTTGGCAAGGTATCACCACTACGGTGCTATGAAGTCTCACCTCTCACAAGGAGGGGGTAGTTCAGTGACAAGCAGCGACTAACCCACCCACTTCAAACGCAGCAAGACGATTACAAACGAGTATTTGAAACTCTACCCGCAGGACTGTAGATTCCGACGCTCCACACGCTGTGTGAGCGCCTAGGGTGCGTCCACGACTCCGTGGACCTATTTGGCAGACCCGGCATTACACAGTATACGTAGAAAAACTGAGTTGGCGGCGTAGTTACAAGTGGCCTGACAAAAGTCGAGCATTGTGGATTTCCGGACACAAACACCCGATATCAACGCTTAATATTTGTTAGGCGACCACAACCATTGCAATAATCCATGGATACAGAATTATTCTAAATTGATTGAAATTTACCATACTTGGGTTATGTCCAATTGGAATTGAGCACAGCGAAGCCAAACTTCAAAAAAAAGCTCACCGTGAAATTTTGCCCCACCAATAAGCTGAAAATTGTGGTGGGACGAACGCTTCTAGTGGGGCTGTTTATCCTGGTTTTGCTGGGTTCATTCAAATTGAAAAAAGCTCAAGTGACTATAGGAAACTTTGATCAATTTAGAATAATCCGATACACATGGTTTATTGCAATAGCTGTGGTCGCTTGATACATTTTCAGCGTTGAAATCGGGCATTTGGGTGCGGGAAAATAGCAATGCTGGAACGTTCGTCTAATACTGACTGTACCATCCATAAACATCAGCCAACCATGCATAGCATACGCTGCTGTTGATGCAGTCCTCATCGAGCGCATTTGGGTTGGGTGCCGATCAACATTAGCGACTTGGCCGGGAGCAGCCTCTGAAAGTACGTTTAGGCAACGCACAATACCAGACCAACAACTTCGACGATCGCTTCGACGAAACGCCTATGGCTGACTGGAGCCAAACGGGGGGATGTGATTGATGTGGCACACCCCATACTCAAGACTTTTTACCACGCCTGAAGCAAGCCTGATGGTTATCTAGTCCCAGCTGGATGCCCAGTCGACTTGGATGATTACTTCCAATGGAAGACGGCGGGCCAAACTTGCGTGATTAGAGTTACAGTACCGGTATGTGTTACCAATGCCCCGCAACGCCAACGACTTTTGTTCACTTTCCAGGATCGCTGGAGTATCCGGTGCGCTCCTTGAGAAGACAAAATGTCTGCTAGCCGAGTTCCGATTGTGCTTGGTACTAATGATTCAGGACGGAGATAATCGAAAAAGGGGCCCATTCTATAGCGGCGATGGACTCCCGGCTCGGCCGAAATATGCGTCAAGAGACTGAGTTGGTACGATGATTGAATGCTTGAGCCACTGTCCCATCCCTTACCATTGGGGCCGGCAATGCTTGTAGTAAAAGTAATTCCTTTTTGAAACGCCGTACATTTGGGCTTGCATGTCCTTATCGTTGTGAGCGCCACCACACGAGCTCATACGCTAATCTAATAACTATCTTGAGGAAGAGGCTTGGTTGTTCTCGAGGCAGACTTCGTCGAACCGAGGGACATACCAAGTTACAGGATCTTGATTTACCATAGCTCGGGCAGGCTAACCTGATATCCTATCATTCTGGTTATCCATTGCCAGCGAGGTCGTTACGATCCAGAAAGGTTATGTATGTGGCAAATCTTGTCGAAGACCACTTGCACATGTGCAGAGCTTTTAGGTCGAGCAAGATTGTGTGATACAACATTGTGTACCCCATGGTTTCTTGCAATGCCTTTCAAATGTCTCTCACGATTGACTTCAAACCCAGCGATGCGGTCGAAAAGGTAGGGAACACAGCATGTGGAAGGATCGATAATCTGCGACCCCCAAACCCCCGGGGACCAGGGCCATGATGTATTCACGATGTCCGCATCGTTTCCCTGGCCGATCTTCAGAGCTCGTGGGTTGGAAGAGAGGGAGAGAGACAGGAAACTATTTTCCAGTTTTTGAAGCCACAAGAGTTAATTTGAGATTGGTTTCATGCTACCATCTGCCCTTTCACGCTATTCCTGAAACCGGTACATGCCTTTAACTTAGCAATAGTAGCATAGTCAAAAATAACAAGATTGGTATCCCCTCAGCTGTCGGAAAGCTGCAAACAGTACTGTACAAGAAGCAAATAGACGCAGATTTTGGCGCTAGCGAAGGAGCGAGTCGAACAATCATCTAATTGTGGAGACCGTACGAATTCCAGATTCTCGCCCGCGTACTTTACATTTAGTGGGTTGCACCTCTGGCAGATCAGGGGATATAAAATCCTAAATCTTAGCCCCTGCTGAAGGGCTACTTTCACCTATGTCTGAGCTACTGCTTGTCGTTTCTAAGTCACTTTCCAGTTTCAAATTGTTTGGCCCTTTCGCGATTTCTGTGACCGTTTGTTCCTGAGGTTTTGGTTCTTCTTTCCCGTCCTCTCCTCCGTTCGATGCGGAACTTTCCTGTCGTTGATCATCGATATCTATCCTTTGCCCCATAGAATTGGCCATGTCTTCAGTGGCGCCCAGAGGAGCAGACGCAGATAAAGTCAATGTGTCCTCCACGGCTTTTGTGAGCTCATCGATTTCAGCCTTGACTGCTAAATCGCGCTCCTCCTGTTGGGCCGGAAGCTGACGCTCCACCTCGGCGTTGGGGAGCAAAGCCCGCCACTTGGCCTCGAGCTCGTCTCGCCAACCGAGTTCATCAGCCAATTTCCGAACACCAGAATCACAATCACCAATGCAAATGACATCGTCAGCGCGGCTCCCCACGCCTCCAACCACGTCCCGGTTGAATAGAACCCGGGGTATCCCATCGCCGGCCATCGTGGGTAAGCTGGCGAAGGGATGAACGGATAAGCTTGTGCCAAGAATCAGCATGAGGTCGGCTGAGGAGGGTATGGAGACATTGTCGAAAAACCTTGCGGGAAGTTGTTCTCCAAAAAAGACGATATCTGGCTTGACCATGCCACTGCAGTCGGCATCTCGACAGTGCGGCGCCTCTGCGCGCTCAATGTGTTCGCGCATTTTCTCATCCGGGTAAGGTTTCTTACAAACCGTGCAGCTGTGTGTTGCGAAGCTACCATGAGCCTCGACTATAAGGTCTCCAGGCACGCCAGCGAATCGATCGAGACAGTCGATATTTTGCGTAAATAGCATTCGCAGTAGCCCCTTCTCGGCGAGCAAAGCGACAAATACATGGGCAATAGTAGGGTAGAACTTGCCCGGGCTCAACTCCCTGGCTAGCGCATAGAAAGGGCTTGGGTCTTTGCGGAAAAACTCTATTTCAAAAACAGCTTCGGGATACGGGAGGTCTAGGTGAGCTAAACTGTGATAGAGACCAGTGTCGGGGGATCTGAAATCGGGTACTGTCCAAAATTAAATGTAACAGTTAGTGAGGTAGCTCACTCTTCTATAATCTGTAACGGTTACGCATTTAAACAGAAATATGACGTACTCCCTGCCGCCGTTGATATGCCCGCGCCTGATAGAACCACGATCTGCCGAGCTTTATCGCTTCGAATCAGCTCGGCGACGGCCGCGAGACTACGTTCCCGTAGCGTGGAGGGCGGCATATCATCGTCCACCAGGCTTGAGGTTTCGTTCCCCATCTTGCTCCGTTGCCTTCGCTTTGCTGGTTATCAACCGATAGTCAAGGGTCAAGTAGAGCTGTGGACCTGGAAGAGTACGGGTAAAATTGCTAGGAGAGTTACAGTGACGTGAGTCGCAGTTGATGTTGTGACCGTGATTGTCGTGCTCAGCCTCTTTTGTCAATTGATAATTCCGGTATCTACAACATTTCTGTTGAATCTTCTGGTTTGTGTTTAGGGATATGGATGCTGCCAAATTAGGATACTTGTGACCATGCGACTTTCGCGTCCTTGCTACGCAGATGCACTGCCCTTTACTGAGGTCGTCTGTTGTTGCTGTGTCGCATCAGTGGCAGGTGCCTCACTTCAAGTACGGTGGTCGTTAGATGCATACTGTTGGTAGATGCGGTCAGATACAGCAAGTACTCCGGGTATTGCATGATTAGGCAACCGCAGCACAGCCTGACAGTATTGCAGTGAACACTACGACAATGAACACTACGACGATGAACACTACGTTTTGATCGAAAATAGCTCGCCATCTGAAGGGACTGTCTGTCGTAAGTCATGGTTTGATAATATGTCGCATTCAATCGACCACCTCTATCCTGGATCGCCTGTAGCTTGGACCGCAAACTATCAAAGCATTTCCCTAACGCAACAGCTAGTCTGTGGTCTTTGAATCCATACCGGGTACAGTAGTAGTTCGATGAAAATCCATATTTCGAAACTTAAGCACAACCTGAGAAAACGCTTGATCATATAATACTCCGAGAGCAAGAACACAAATGAAAATAATCGTTGTGATTCAAACACTGGATAAAATCAACACACGGATATCAACAGACTCAACCGCGAATCGTTTAGTTCATCCGAAGTCCTCTCTCTATACCAAAGCAACCCCTGTTAGAGTGGGTAGGGAAATCTCAGTTCCACTTGTCCCACCCCAAAACATTGAATATGGTATGTCTTGGGTCTCCGAGATCATCGACCTGAAGGTCACGCCGTCGCTTTTCTTCGACTTCATAGGTGTTCTGCTGCGCATAGATCCGGTCGAATGATACAGCGCTGTGGAAGAGTTCACTCTTTACATAGTACATGACACTGCCGACTGTTTGGGAAGATGTCAGTTTCTCGCGAGTGAAATTATACCATGAACGGTTGAGATCCGGTTGAAAAAGCAAAGAAATGAAAATGTGGATATAGACAGGCCCATGGGTGACTTTCCAGTCAATCCGATCAATCTCCGCATGAAATTTAGGGAGGGGGGGCGGCGCTTACCAGCCACGACAGTCACTATCAACGGTAGGGTACTACGAAGTATTAGTCGGGTTAGCTGACAACTGATTATAATTAAGGCTATGATATAAAGCTTACCTGGATGTAGCTCTTGACGACGCTTGCGTTGCGGTATGTGCAAAAAGTCGCCGGGCTGGGATCTGAATTCTAGGTGTACGAGTCACAAGTGGCCGAATAGAAGGCGTGCTTGTAGATTGGACCATGATGGGCAGAGGAGCTTTAAGTATAAGTCCGTTGCGTGCTCAGTCTCTGTGGTTCAATGGCTTGTTGTGCGGACACACGATGTAATTCAACAATACGAACAATGTACAGAAAACTTATAGTAATTACTTGTCAATATTTCTGAAGTTGGCTCAAGTATATTGATATCGAAGACTGTGGGTTCATGATCCAAACAATAGAAGAATGGCATCGAGGCGGATGCTCCTCTATATATCTTGCCTCCTCATCCTTTTCCTTGCGCCCAGCCTCCAATACTGATCCATTCCAAGGATACGATCATAATTCATCTTCCTGACCGAATCTATCATCGAAATGGACATGTTGTGAGGCCGTGATCAGAAGAAATCTGCTCGTGATCAGCTTTTCATTCGATGTGGTGCGACTTTGGTCGATGCGCGTCTCACTGTGGGGTGATTTCGTGAGCGGCGGCATAGGGCTAAACCTGTCCGACCGTATTGCCTGATGTTTTCATGGCAGTGGTCGATTGTTCGGAGCCTTAAGGCTGAAAAGAGGAGTCGCCGTGCGGCGCAGGGCCTATTCTGAATATGGTCAGTTGATTTTCTGCTTGTGCAATTGTGAGCATCGATCTATGCTTCGCTTCCTATCGATCGAAAAGGCGTGGTCACATTATCCAGGCAAGGTTCGATATTCCTGGTGTTCATGAGGCTCGACAAGCCAAGTTGGGAATGCGTGTCATATGCAATGAAGACAAACTGTCATGGATCTTGGACCGTAGCGACAGCAGTCGGTAAAATGGACGCCAAGGTCAATATCATCAGGGGCAGGAACAAAGACACGCTCATGATATGGCGTGACGGCTCGGTAACAAGGCATAAGTAGCAAGAGCGCCTACCTCCGGTAATAATCAGCCTTCGTCTATGTACGCCACTAACACGCGTTTCCGAGACTTCAGCCTGCCCGTATCTCAACTGTGAAAGTTCGGTTCTGGCATTGGAACATCCACAAAGTATCGAGCGATACTTTCACGTGGCTAACCTCTTGGCCGATACTATCAGCAAGCGGATTTCCTCGCAATACGGTGAAGAACTGGCTGGGCAATCTTCCCTTTCCTTTCGTCAAATTTACTTTCGCAAGTCCATCACCTTCGAGTAGCAGGAGCTTTACACAGAAACATCAATCTAGCAGCGCGGCTCTAGGAAACAACAGGATGCAAAACGCAATCTTCGCAAGTGGGTCTCGCATAATTATTCGATGTTCATCTTTTGTCCTACACAATCACAATTCTGATTCCTCTATAGATGAACATTGATCTAGTATCACGTGACAGACGCCCTTTTTTTTGTACACCATTAAATTACCTTACAAAGCATGACAAATCCGCCTTCCACGGCTGTTCCTCAGCCAAAGAGCTCGCTCACTCTTCACAATTTCCCTTTCCCCCTAGCCTCGCTAGATAATGGGAAGAAGAGCGGCATCGATTAGCGTCAACTTCTTCTATCGATATCCGGTCGAGCCCCCAGACCCCTATACCTCAGGAGCCTTCCCCGGTTGTGCCTTTTCTGGATCAATCACGTGACCGTATAGCCACCGTCCACCCTCAGTTCGGCGCCTGAGAGGATTGGGGTCAGTTGAGATTCATATGTCATACACAAGAATAACTCACCGGTAACGTATTGAGACGCATCGGACAGCAGGAAAGTGACGGGACCCATTAGATCCTCCGGCTGGCCCATCTTGCCCTGAGGGATCAACGAAGTCCACGCCTTCTTCAGGTCAGGCTTCTCATCGAGGATTTTGGCAGTGCTAAAAGATGGTCAGTTGGTGGGTACTAATTCAAACTTAACAGATCTTTCAAGGGAAGACTTACAGAGCAGTGAGCATGTATCCGGGTGCGATGCAATTAACGCGGATGCCAGCGTGAGCCCACTCAACAGCCAGCGAGGCAGCCAAGTGGCGAACCGCTGCCTTGGCACAGTTATAAGGACTGTGTATGACAAGTATTAGCACAATCTTCCTGAGAACGCGATCAAATATTCGTCGGTCTTACGCTTGGGGTTGGGGTACGTTGACAATGGCACCGCTCATGCTGCCAATGAAGACCATGCTGCCAGGTACTTTGCGGTCCATCAAATGGCGAGCAATCCCCGTCGCGAATAGGTAGGTGCCGTCAACATTGACAGCCCAAAGCTTTCGCATGCGATCAATGGGATACTTGATAGCATCAAAGTTTTCGGTGAAGCCAGCGCTTGTAACCAGGTTGTCGATTTTCCCGTGCTCAGCAATGACAGAGTCTATACAACTTTGGACACTCGCAGGATCAGACACGTCGGCAAAGTGGGCTGTCACTTTGGGTACCTTGGCTTCATCTGCATCTGGATTCTCACGAAGGAATGCGCTGATCAGATCGGTCGCTTGCTTCTCAGCCTCCTCCTCTTAGTAGCCCAAATGTTAGCAGATTTATGAGCAAGACGCTTGAAATCATTAAATATATCTAATTGCTATATGTTATGAAGAAGGGGAGAAGAGGGCCGCTTTGAACAGCCAAGATGTGACACTGTAATACAGGACATTTATTGAGGCCCATCAGGAAACTTACTGTTCATGTCAACGATGGCAACGCTAGCACCCGAAATGACCATGCCTTGTGCCATAACTAGACCCAAACCACGTGCACCACCTGTTACAAGCCCAACTTTGCCTTCCAAGGAGAAGGAGGCCAGAGTGCTTTTGTTGTGAAGTCCTCCACGGCCCTTAACCGGCTTACTAGACGGGAGGTCATCCTCGGCCGGATGAAGGACTTCGATGCTGTCATCCGTCCGGGCATATGAACCAGCAACAGTTTTCGAATCTTTGGCAACAATGTTACCGGTGTGGAAGGCGGAAGCGCGGATACTAGGTATACAAGTACGAGCACCGGGAGTCCAGGAGCGAAGGGCTCGTGTTGATGCCCGGACAGCAAGGCGTGGCATAATATTAGCAGTGACAGTCATTTTG
>JAOYMO020062266.1:0-10813 GCA_025802455.2 Iodosphaeria phyllophila
GTGCCCGCATATGCGCAGCACCTGCAAATGCCGCTTCCAGCCGCTCGCCATAATCATGATGCATGTACCGGCGCGCGGCGAACAGCATATGCAGGTCGGCGTGACGGGCGATCTTCTGGATTTCCGGTGCGGTGGCCAGTGTCGGCAGTGTAACCCCGACTGCACCGATACGGGTAATTGCCATCCAGGTGACCAGAAATGTCTCATCACTTGGCAGGATCAGGCCGATACGCATGCCCTTGCCGACGCCAGCCGCCAGCAATTGCCGCGCGAGGACGGCAGATTGTCGTTCCAGATCGCCGTATGTGAACAGGCGGCCGTCAGTGTTCAGCAGGACATTATCAGCATAGTCGGTCCTGAACCTAGCCAGCAGTGCCGGGAAATCGGGCTCGATCCTGGGCATCCTGCTCCAGTCTGCATCCGCGCCCCAGTCCCTTTCCCACGGTTCAAGCATGTCACACCTTCCAGGCACGGACCGATTTCGATCGATCCGTAAATCTATTTATCAGTTTGCAGCTATTCTGCCAACGATCGTCCGCGCGGGCACTTAGTTGCGTGGTGCCTCGAAAAATCCCTCGGCCTCCGGGGCGAGATAGTTGAGCTCGCAATAATGGCCGAGTTCGGCCACGGTGTCGTAATAGACGAAGCGTACGCCACCCAGGTCACCCTCGACCGCGCGTTCGAAGCCGGCGGCCTCGGATTGGGCAGTCTTTTCCGCCCATTCCTGGTCGCTCGCGATCATATATCCGAAATGATTGAGGCGAATGGCATTCTCCGCTTCGGGAATCCACGGCAGGTAGAACATCTCTCGCCCCGGATTGAGTTCGATAAGCTCGATCATCATGTCCTGGACATACGCGAAGCCCAGCTTCTTGACCTCCAGATCGGGCGGCATGGGCAGCACGCGCCAGTGTTCGATCCCGAACTTGGTGCGCAGATTGTCGATCGCCTTGTCCATGTCGCGGACGACATAGCCGAGCTGAAAATGATTATGCAGTATCGGCAGGGTCATGTGCGGCGCTCCATCCCGATCATAGCGGGTTCATGCTGTTCGATTTGATCTTCCATTCGCCCGCGACCCGCACGAGATGCGTCCTGACCACCGCAAACATGTGCGGGGTCACACCTTCGGGCGCAGCAATGGCAGTCATTGCGTAGTAACGGGCGATGGCCTCATCCTCGCTGGCTCCGTACTGGACGCAGAAACTGCCCATATGATGGCGATATTTGCCGCCATAGGGTTGCGACAGGCGCGGAATGGCTTTCAGCGTTTCCCGTCCGGTAAAGCCCCCCGGTGGCGTGAATTCTGGAGGAAGCCCGTGAAATTCGCCATCGGGAGTGAACAGGTTCGTCCAGCCTTCCTCGTCACCTTCATCGACAAGGTGCTGGTACAGCCCCATTATGTTGAAGATCGCCGTAAAATCACCGGGCGAAATTGCTTTGATGGCCACGACATTGTCTCCTAAACGGCTGTGCCTGCGCCCTGATCGGTTGGCCTGATATCCACACAGGCGGCGATGTCAGGCGTGACCACCGCGTAACGGCCATCGACATAGACCAGCGGATCGACGGCGCCTTGGCTTGTCGCTTCGACCACTTGGCCGATGAATATGCCGTGCGTGCCATAATCGACTTTCTTGTCCTGCCGGCACATGAAGCTTGCTTGCGCATCGCTCAGATACGGGATGGCAAGCGTGTCGCTATCTGCCCATACGCCCAGTTCGAAACGCGCCTCGCCTTTCAGCTTGCCGCTACAGGCTGCCGCCAGGGCTTCATGGGAACTGTGCAGGATGTTGACGCAGAAATCGGCACCTGCGGATAGCGGCCCATGCAGCGATGCAGTCTGATTGACGCAGATGAGAAGCGATGGCGGGTCCATGCTGAGTTCGCTGACGGCGGTCGCCGCCATTGCATATCGCTGCCCTTCATGGCGTGCCGTGATGATCACCACGGCCTTGGCGAGACGTCGGAGGCCGCTTTTCATGGCGGCAATAATATCCACTGTATCCGCCATCACATTGGTTTCGCATCGACAGTCGGCCGGATCAGGATTTCCGAGACGTTGGCGCGGGGCGGCAACCCCACAACGAACAGGACGGCGTCGGCAATGTCCTCCGCCCTCACATTACTGTCGTTATTGATATGTTGGTACAAGGCGTCGCGCATGCCTTCCACCTCGACATTGTTCGCGACTTCGGTTGCGGTCGCTCCCGGTTCGATGACGCAGACGCGGATGCCATGGCCGCCGACCTCCTGACGCAACCCTTCGGTCATTGCATTCAGGGCGAATTTGCTGCTCGAATAGGGATTGAGGATACCCGAAGGACGCCGGCCTGCAATCGACGAGATGTTGATGATATCGCCGCTACCCTGCGGCTTCATATGCTTCAGCGCCTCAGTGCAGGTATAGAGTGTCGCGAAGAAATTAAGTTCCATCAGGTCGCGGAAATGCCCGATATTGGCATTTTCGACGCCGCCAGGTTGCATGCCGCCAGCCGAATTGACCAGGATGTCGATCCGGCCAAACCGTTCGACAGTCTGTGTCACCGCGTCGCGGGCCATGGCTTCGTCGGTGACGTCGCCCACCAGCGCAATGGCCTCACCGCCTGCCGCTTCAATCTTGGTGACAAGTGCTTCCAGCCGGTCGGCACGGCGTGCGGAGACAGCCACTTTGACGCCGGCGCTCGCCAACGCGATAGCAGCGCCCTCACCAATTCCGGAAGATGCGCCTGTGACAAGGGCCACGCGGCCGGACAGATCTGTGGTCATGATGTCGGTCTTTCGGGTCAGGTGATGATGCGGCCGCCATTGACGCCGATAGTCTGGCCCGTGACATAGCTTGTCTTGTCAGAGGCCAGCCATGCGACCGCATTGGCGATATCATCAGGTCCGCCAACACGGCGCACGGGCAGTGTCTGCACCAGGACTTCGAACGGGATCGGCGCGCGCGCCATATTTTCGTCGGCCATCACCGTGCCCAGGATCGCGCCAGGCGCGACATTGTTGACGGTGATCCCAAGTGGCCCGAGTTCCAGCGCGAGCGCCCGGGTGTAAGAGATGACCGCCCCCTTTGAAGCGACATAGTGGCACATGCCCGGCGCACCCGATTGGGCGCTGGACGAGCTGATGTTGATCAGCCGTCCCCATTTCGCGGCCTTCATGTCGGGCAACACGACCTGCGTCATGATGAACGGGCCTTTGACATTGACCGCCATCATGCGATCCCAGGCGTCGTCGGTGATATTCTCGAAGCTCTCAAACCCGGTGATACCCGCATTGTTGACCAGGATGGTGACCGGCCCAAGCGCCGCGCGCAGCTTGTCGATCTCCGCTGTCACGGCAGCGCGATCGGTGATGCTGGCGACGAGGGGAAAGGCTTTGCCGCCGGCTGCTTCGATCTCCGCAACGACCTTTTGGCATCCCTCAAGGTTCAGGTCGAGTATGCCCACGGCAAATCCCTCGCTGGCTAGGCGCAGGCTGGTCGCCTTGCCGATTCCCGAAGCGGCGCCTGTTACCAATGCAACTTTCACGAATGTTTCTCCGATGTCTTGATGTCAGGGTGCGGGGGCGTCGACAGGGTCCATGCCGCGCAACTGGATGGTCTGGATATGCGTGTCGCGCGGTGCGCCGATCGCGTGGACAACCGCCGCGGCGATGGTGTGTGGCGAAGAGCCGGGCAGTGCATACATCGGTCCCACGCCAGTCTTCGCCCAAAGACCGCCCATCCGCTCGCCATGCTCGAAAAAGCCGGATTTGCCTGACAGGTCGGTGTCCGCGACGACGCCGATCTGACACACGATAAAACGCAGATTCTCACCCTTGAATTCGTAGCGAAGCCCTTCGGTCACCGTCTCGAGACCGGCTTTGGCTGCACCATATACCGTCATGAACGGCTGGGGCAGGATCGCCGATTGGGTGCTGATGTTCAATATGTCGCCACTACCGCGCAGCCGCATCCACTTGATCGCCTCGCGCATGCAGAAGATCGGCGAAGTCAGACATTGGGCGATCATGTTGTTGATCTGCGCATCGGTCGCGGTATCGAAAGGGAAGGGGCTGTACTCGCCTGCGCAATTCACCAATATATCGATACCGCCCAGCTTTTCCGCGACCGTTTCAAACATCTTCGTGACTTGTACGGGGTCGGTCAGGTCTGCGGCGACCGCGATCGCCTTTCCGCCCAGTTCGGCAGCCGCCTTCTGTACCTTGGACTCGGTCCGGCCGACGGCCGCCACGGTGACGCCGGACGCCGTCAAGGCCTGAGCGATGGCAAGGCCAAGGCCCTGGCCTGCGCCGGTGACGACGGCGACTTTGTCGTTCAATGCCATCAGACGAGCTTTTCGGCGCGGCGGAACACATCATGATCGATGCATGCGCATAGTAGGCGCTCGATATTCGCCGAGATTATCTCCATTCCGTACATGGATGACGGCACGGAAAACCAGCCGATCGAAAAGCCCCAGATGATACCAAGCGTATATTCCGCCATCGCCTCGTCCAGCGTCGGCGCATAGCTGACGCCGAATGCCGCGAGCTTGTCGAGATAGCGCTGGATCAATGCGCGCTCGTGCGCCCTTCGGTCTGCGATCGATAGCGATGTGACGATCAGATAATGCACATCGTGCGGCCAGGTCGTCTTGGCAGACAACTGCCAGTCAAGAAATCCGCCGCGCCCGTCCGGCAGCAGATACGTATTATGTGCGCCGGTGTCGCCATGGCACAGCGTCAGCGGCAAAGTGCTTTCATGGTGCCGGTGGACGGCCTTCACCAGACCCCACAGATCGTCCGGCTTGGCCACGCCGGTGCGGGTCAGGACGTCGCGACGATACGGGCTCTCGTCCAGGTTCATTTGCATGATGGGCACGATGAAATTATTGTCCCAGGCTTCGAAGCGCGGACCGACAGTCAATGTACCAAGCCATGCCTGATCGAGCGCAGGGCTATCCCAATAATGGGCATGCAGCTTTGCCAGCGTGTCGAGCAGCGTGCCGACCTGATCCACGGTCAGCGGGGGCTTGAGTGAATTGGTGAAGGTGGCGCCTTGTTCGGTCAAATCCTCGAGCAGCAACATGAAATTGCCGGTATCCTCCTCGTAGAAGGCGGCAAGGCAGACGGGCTTTTCGATGGCGAGCCCGTCCAGCATCGTGCGATAGATCTGGACTTCCGTTTCGAACATGGAAGCAGGCGCGATGCTCTTCTGTCCGATCACCATTTTGCTCACTATGTGTTCCGGCAAGACAGGTGAGCCTGGCCCATATTTCAGACGCAACTGGGCGCGACCGGTCGTCGAGACCATTCCGCCGATGCCAAGTGCCTCGACGACCTCGAAGGATTCCACCACTGTACCGGGGTGCATATACGCTATGGCGGTGCTCAGAAATTCTGGCGTAATATCCTCGGCTTGGGTAGGAAGACGAAAGCCCTTAAGCGTTTCGGAGCCCGCGATATCGGCTGTCTGCATAGTCATATCGTGGTCCTCAGCTTTCTTCGGTCGATGCCAGGCCCATTGCCCGATAACCGGCCTCGCGCAATTTTGCCCCTTCGGTGGGTGCGGGGGGTGATTCCGGCATAACGGGAACGGGAACGCCGCGCCGCTCAAGCTCTTGCGTCAGTCGCGCCGTCAACTTGGCATGCGTATTTTCGCTTGCCACCGCCTCTGTCATCAGTGGCCATACCGGCAAAGCACGCTCGACCCGCAGGATGGTTTCGGCACCCTGGAGCGTTACATCACCGACGAAGATATGCTTTCCGATGAAAGACAATGTCGCCTTCCCTTCGCGCCATGGTGCGCCTTTCGGCACATTCAGGCTGAAGCCATCAGCATGTTCCTTATATGATCGCACACCGATTGGTGCCGGATGTCCGTCCGCATCGCACAGGCACAGGTGGCCCGGCATGCTCTCGGCGAGCGCGCGTTCCCGTAATTCCTGCCATGTCGGCTGGCCCCATTGTGGGGGTGGGCTCCCTTTCCCGACGGGGGCAGGGTCGGATACGGGATAAACCGTGTCCGCAGCTGCTCGCCATTCCTGCGGTGCACTATCCATTGCCGCCCGGTTTGGCCACCAGCGAACATGTGAGGGCGTGATCGAAATCATCATTCTCACGAAATAATAGAGCATCGTTTCGCGGATCTCACACCAGTCATTCAATTCCGGATTGATGTTAGGGGAGAAGATCGTCTCGGCTGCATAACGCTCCAGATTCGACTGAAGGTCGGCGTCGTAGACCGCGGCAAAGCCGGCGATCGACACAACCGGATCGGCATCGCCGCCCTCGATCAGCAATCCGACCTTGGGGTTCTTGCGTGCGCGTTCCGCCTTGGCCGGATAGGACAGCCCGGTAGCGATATCGAGTGTGGTGACATCTGCGTTGGGGAAGAAATAGGTCGGCGTATCGATTGGCACGCCTGTCACGGTCATGGTGCCATATTGGGTCGTGACCTGCGAACGCAGCAACTGCACGACGGCGTCGGGCAGGTGGTGTGTGAAACTAATGATTCTATTCTCCCGCATGCCATTGCTGACCGCGCTCAAGCTTCCAGTTGGACACGTACGGAATTGAAAATCCACGCGCTCATTTTGTACGCGCCGACGATGTAGAGGAGCTCAAGAAGTTCCTGTCGGGTAAAATGGTCCGACAATCGCGTCCAAAGATCGTCGCTCAGAGTATCGGTCGCTTCGAGCTCATTGACGGTCTCCAGCATCAGGCCGTCAACCACATCCCAGTCGGCAGCGGGGGTGTTGGTCTTGATTGCCTCGAAGTCGTGCTCGGTAAGGCCGAAGCGCATGCCGATTTTCATATGTTGGTACCATTCGTAATCAGAATGGCTAAGCAACGCGAGGCGAAGGACGGCTATTTCGCGGATGCGCATCGGCAATGCGCAATCGAACAACAAGACCTTGTTAAATTCCAGAAAAGGAATTGAAACCTTAGGATGGTGCGCAAGTGTACGCACGATATTCAGCTTTGATCCATTTTTGCGCGCTTCCTCACCGTCCATTACGGCAAATACGGCGCGGACCTCCTCGGTCCATTCTTCCGGCGCAATAGGCGGAATGCGCGGAGGTGCCATGCTATCGCGATCACCAGGGAACAAAACCTCTCCGGTGTCGCGAGCGGCGCGGATTTGATTGGCAAGTTCGGTCATTGCCTGACCTCTGATCCGGCTCCGCTTGGTTTTGTCATGTCCGCTCTGTCACACTTGGTTCTTTTCAGCATGTGTCTGGATTATCGGGGCAGCGAACTGATCCGCCGCCCCGCCGGTCAATTTTAAAAGCGATAGCCGATTTCGACTCCGTAAGTACGCGGTGCTGCATGCACCACTTCATCACCACCGGTTGTGATGGTGGTTGATGAAATGACTGTCCGGTTTGTAAGATTTCGGCCCCAGATTTTTAGCTCCACACCGCTGTCGTTCGGGCGCCAGCTGGCAGTCGCATTCAGCAACGCATATGGCGACTGCGACACCCGGTTGCCCACTTCGTAATAAACGCGCGAGGAATAGGCCATTGTTGCCGACACATCGAAGTCGCCCATAGTATCTGTCCATGAATAAAGGGCAGTCAGATTGGTCGATAGTTTCGGCGCACGGATCATTCTGTTGCCGCTGATGTCGGCGAGCAAGGTGCAGTTGCCACCCCGGCTGGCTGCTCCGCTGATACATAGGGGATTTGGGGCTGGCACATTGATGGATGCGGCAGGGAAGGATTTATATTTCGCATCCAGATATGTACCGCCAAAGGTCATTTTGAAACCGTTCGCGACATTCCATTCGCCGTTCAGCTCCAAACCCTTGATTTCGGCTTGGGCTGCGTTTTGTAGCTGAGTCACGCTACCGATCAGGGCGGAAACCTGAAGATCGGAATATTTATAGTAGAATGCCGATCCGTTCAGCCGGAAGTCCGGCGTGAGGTCGCTTTTGAAACCCAATTCGTAGGCATCGACTGTTTCCGGATTGACCGGAATGCGCTGCAACCCGTTGGCATTGAAAGCGCCGCTCTTAAACCCTCTCGAATAGGTGAAATACAGATTGGTGCCATCTGACACTTCGTAGCGAAGGGATACTCGGGGCGTGGCCGAACGCCATGTGTGTTTATTGATGAACGGCAGGACCGGAACCACGCCCGTTGGCTGCCCAGGCATACGGTTTGTCCAATAGGCGTTTCGTGTTTCGATATTGTAACGCAAGCCTCCGATCGCAGAGAGGCGATCAGTCAAATCAACCGTGACCTCGCCGAATACGGCGTAGGAATCATCGGTTTCACGGGTATATTGATAGAAAAGCGGACGGATGGCCACAGGGTCCTGTCCTGCATTGCTGTGAAAATAGAACCCTCCAAAAACGGCTTGCACGGACCCGATTTTGTCGGTGGCATAGACAAGTTCTTGGCTGAACGCACGGAAGTGACCGTTAACGGTAATAAACCCTGCAACGCCTGGGGGAACGCCAACCGCACCAGGAGCTACGACTGTATTGTCCAGATCGGTCAGCAAATAGCTGTCATACGTTCCATAGCTTGTCGTTGTGGTGAACGCGCCCGGCCCGGCATCGATCGTGCCACGCAGACTGACACTTGTCTGCTTAAGCAACACGGTCGGTTTGGTATCAAACGCATAGTCATATGGACGTGACGCGAATGGTTGGCCGGCAGGTACATATGGCCTGCCTGCTGCAACACCATTAAGACTGGTGAAGGCCAGAATGCCGTTGTCGCGAAGTTTCGCGCGCAGTCCGGTAAGAACGAAGTCAGCACCTTCCCAAGGCACGAAGCGCAACTTGGCGCGGATCAGCCATTCCTTGGATTTGGGGTCTGCGCCGTTCGGAACCAGATTATTAAGATATCCGTCCGAACCGCGGTAATAACCGGTAACGCTCATGGCGAGACGGTCCTGAACGAGCGGTACACTCGCGAAACCGCGACCCTCATATGTGCTGAAACGCGATATGCCGACTGCCATACGCCCCGTCGCCGTTTGAAGGTCGGGTGACAATGTATTGATCAGTATGGCACCACCAGTAGCATTACGGCCGAACAAGGTGCCTTGAGGCCCTTTAAGCACTTCGATCTGTTGAACATCCGGGAGGCTATATACTGCACCGAAAAGGGAAGGCTGATATACGCCGTCGATATAGGTCGCCACATTCGGTTCGTTTACGTTGGTCGTCAGCGACGTCGTGATACCGCGAATAGACGGTTGTATATAAGGGCCCACGGCTTCGATACGCAGGCCCGGCGTCACGAGGCTAAGGTCGCGAGTATTTGAAATTCCGGCCTGCTCAAGACCGGCCGCCGTCAGTGCGGTGATTGAAATTGGCACATCCTGAAGACGCTCGGACCGGCGCTGCGCGGTGACAATAATGTCTTCGAGATGGCCGTCCTCAGCCGTGTCGGCTGTTTGCGGAGTCGGTGTTGCATCTTGGGCATTTGCTAACTGAGGAACAGTGAGCGCGAGCGCCGAAACGGCGGCATAAAAAATGAAACGGCTTTCTTTCATGGTGTTTCCCCTCTCCGGATAACAGGCTTGATCAAATGGTTTTTTTATTTCGATCAAGATACGAGTTTGAAATTATTCTGCTTTCTTTCTTTGAAGTGTGGGATCACTTCTTCGCCGAACAGGCGAAGTACATCTTCGACATCTTCAGGAGCGCAGCCGCCCTGTGCAACTTCCAGCTGCAGATAGTCGATGCCCCATTCGTCCCGCATACGGCCGATTTTTTCCACCAGTGTCGCCGGTGTTCCAAACAGGGTCTGGTTCTTGTTGTTCAGGTCAACGGGATCGACTTTCAACATGCTGTCCGAAACCGGCGTGGGCCCCGTCGCATTGACGATCAGATCACTGAAAAATTTGAAATAATTTCGGGCACATTGGCTGCCCTTCGCGACAGCATCCTCTTCGTTCGGAGAGCAGTACTTTTGCGTAATGCCCATGACTTCACGGCTGTCGCGGGAGAAACCACCGTCGATGAGTGCCTTGTTGTAATTCGCGACATGGCCTGCGAGCGTTTCAGTTATGCCCGGGATAAACAGCGCCACGCCCAAATGTAGGTTTTTCGAACCGGCATAGGTATAACTATCGGGCGATACTGCCGACGAATAGATTGGCGGGGTCGGTTTCTGAACGACCTCGGGGAAGGGCGTATAGCCATCGACTTTATAGTATTCGCCATCGAATGACATTTGGCCTTTGGTGTTCCAGGCCTTGGTAATGAAGTCGATTGATTCCCGATAACGCGCCGCGCTTTCATTGGTGTCGATTCCCAACCAGGGATATTCGTGCATCAAATAACCACGACCGACGCCATATTCGAGACGGCCATTGCTCAGTTGGTCCAGCATTGCATATTCTTCAGCCAGAACGAGCGGATGATGCAGCGGTAAAAGCGAGACGCCAGTACCAAGCCGAAGCGTCTTGGTACGCATCGCGGCAGCCGCAATCATCAGCGCTGGATTGCCGAAGGAATAAGGACCGCTGTGATGTTCGCTAAACCACGCTGAATCGAAGCCAAGCTGCTCTAGCAACTCACATTGCTTCAGCATCCCAAAATAATAGTCGCGCGGCGTACCGTGCACCGACGGGCCATGGCGGCGCCCTGGCGGGCGCCGTGCTTGCTTTCGCGATTGGCTGCCTCTTCAACTCGCTGCTGCTGGACTTCGTCGAGGGCCACTTCTACATGGCCGTGCTCGCGTGGCTGATCGTCGACCTGCGCGCTCCCGTCCACGAACGGCGCAACGTGCCGATGCGCAACATACTGGTCATCGCGACGCGCCAGATCGGCGACGTGCTGCTGACCACGCCCCTGGTGCGCGCCGCG
>JAOYMO020062346.1:0-10811 GCA_025802455.2 Iodosphaeria phyllophila
GACAGGGCTGAGAGGGAAGACTGAGATTTTCGCGGATTTCCACGGTTTGACTGTAGGTATATACGATAGTTGGGTGTTTCTGGGTCGGTTTCATCATACGGCCGCGGTACTTATTTATATTGACTACGACACAATCGATCTGCCATTCGTGCTTGCCTCGGTTTCGACTGAATGTGCTTTACGTAATGCAAGTAGTACTGGTATTGGTACCTCCTTCGTCGATGGTGAAAGTGTCAGCACTACCGGTACAACTGCCACGCCCACAGAAACTATGGCTGCAGTCATGATAAGGCTCATACGTCCAAGCGGCATGGTGATGATGGGAAGTGTTTCGACAACATCATCTTTTTGAAAATTTGGATAGAATTCACATCTGGCCCTCTACGTTTTCAATCCAGTAGACATTTTGTCACAAGACACATCTCTAAGTCACCACGGATTATAAGCCGCGTTCACGAAGCCCAAGTAACGGCTGGCTGCCAACGTGGCCAATATGGAAAACAGCCCAAAAACCAAGAAACGAAAATACAACGCAACTATAGCGCCGACTCCTTACGATGATATTACGCTAGCCAATTTGAAGGATCTCTCGGTACAAACCAAGGCAGCAATACAGTCCATCTCACGTCCCAACCGAGAGTTGCAGAAATTGTTCAGCGACAGCAACGGCGGCCTACAGATCTCGCGGATGGAACAAGCCATAGACACGCACAAAACATACGATTCCGACCTTAAACTGCAGCTTGAGAGTCACCAGGCCGGACTCCAAGCTGCCATCCAAAAACGTGTAATAGCGTCCCTTCTAGAAGTCGGTATTCTCAAGCTGCCAGTAGAGATTTTAACGAAAATCTTTGTTTATTTAAAAAGACAGTCTGCAAACGGGCTTCCGAGTACTCATCAGTCTGATATGGTTCACCACTCTTCGAATATTCAACATCTGCGCCTGACATGCAAGAGACTCTGCGGCGTAAGCTCAGAACTATTGTTTTCCGAGGTCACTCTTACGGTTAGCCTCAGCCAGTGCAAGTCTTTGATGCGAATGAAGCAGATATCGGATCATCCATCAATCGGGAAAGGCGTTGAGAAAGTCAAGATCCGGTTGGACTATTACAGCTCTGTTTTAGCCCAACACGAGAAGCTCTTTGCGCAATACTGTGCACCTGTGCTGGTATTGAAGAGGGAGTGTTGGCAATCAAAACTCTACGATCTAAATGGCAGTATGCGGCAACTCCAAAATCCTTCGCGGGCTCAATCTAGTGGCAAGGGGAATGAAAAATTGAGGGCTAGCTTATTCTTACAATCCCAGTTTCTAGAGAATACTTTGGACAAGACAGATCGACTGTTGGCCTCATGCCAAAATGCCGCCCGCCGAGGCTTCGACAAGTGCAACCCTCACCATATACTGCTTCTGCAAGCTCATAAGCAATATCGAGACAGATTTTCCTTCCAACAAGCTCAAAAGCGCGCAGTTTCACTTATTGCTACTTCAATGGAGAGAATGTCCCACGTGCGTTGTCTCTGTCTGACGGATAGTTATCACGACCCGGGCGGTTTTTCTGAACGCTATTCGCAGAAGGATTCAGATCGTATCGTCTTAGCTGCACAACAGCAAGCTAACTTGATTTACGCAGAGCTAGTAGCACCTGTCATGAGCTGGCAGATAGGCCAACGGCTTGCGTGGGGGCATCCTCCAGTTGCTTCCCTCATCGACATACCTATAGCTATTTGCCGAGCAGGAGGAGCTGGACTGCTAGAATTGTCTTTGACGTTTTCACCTTCCGTGGCCCTATTTAGTCTAACAATAGACAGCCACCAATGCAGAGAGCTTCAAGCCGCCACCAATGTGTTGGTTGAACTTGACATGAAACTTGTTCCCTCTGACGACATGGAATAGCGTCCAGCCAAAGAGATGGAGAAATGTCAAGGTTTCGTGGATTATTTATCGAGCATGATCGCCGCGAATTCAATAGCAAGTCTGAAGTTTGATTTCCGGTGCTTGGACCGTCCTAGCTACTCTTTTTTTTGGCCGACATAGGACGGCTGATGGTGGCAGAAGACTGGCCCAGTATCTTGTACATCGATTTTTCCGGCCCCTTCCGATTTGACAATGTGAGCGCTCTCATAGCAAAATATCCCGCAGATCGACCCCTTCGTTTGTCTTTAGAAGGAATTCTCCTGTCGGGGAAATGGGAAGAACTTCTCGAATTGCTACGCCATCGCTTGTCGCCAAATTCGCGTATTACTGTCTGGAACCGTACTGGGGGCGCCGAGTGCAGCGATATGACTAGAGAACAAGAGAAACACGTCTTCGGAGGCTTCAATGAACACTCCAACTACAATATTGACAAATATAACCCCGTCCGCGAGGTCATGACGCCGGGTTGGCCTCCACATGAAATATAGACGGCGACTCCACATCATTGCTGGGGCATTGGACCTTGAATGGGCTGTGTTTGAATGGGGTCACAGTTACCCGCGCCGAAGAGGTTGGATTCAGGGACTCAGTGGAGCGGCAAAGGTGGCGTGATCAAGGGGGTCCAACTGCTTCCAGGGGTGGGTTTATTCGTAACGCAGAGTGAGGAGGAAGCGAGAGGGGGCAGAGCCGAGAAGTTATGCAGAATTGCGAAAAGTGTATTATACTCGACTCTTTAATAAACAATAGATCAGACTCATGGGACGCGGTAATTATTTAAATCGCATTCGTAGTTGCACGAAGCAGTGAAGAAAGAGTTAAAGCCTAGTTACCCAATTAGCTACTGTACAGTTTATATATGCGCTAACTCGTTCCGGTCAAGCATCATTTATAGAAGCGACGTCAGTGACATTTGGAATGATCCCATGAAGCTCCAAGTGATTATACAGCCTCCTAAGAGGTCTTGTGGTGTTCCAGAGCCTCGGTATACAGGAATTTCACCACCAGATATGACAGTGGTGCTCGAGATGGACTACAGAACATACTGAGCCCACGGTCTATTACCGCACATCAAATTTTTTAGATAAAAACAATGAATGAAGAATGCATGATATAAGGATTCGCAAGGATGGAGCAGAAGAGGCTATGTGCAGCAAGTCTGCTCCCTTGTTGTTAGAGTCTCTAGGCGAAATTCACGAAAGCCTTTCTCTCCTAGCATAATCAGTCTACAAATCCGGTGCTTTTCTCCACAAAAAATGGCTGCACATGTGGTTCAATAACGACCGGAACCGCAGCCTCGTTCAATCACGACGAGTAAGATCGAATTAGGTTCACGCTGCACTAACAAGTTTGGAGATAAGACTATATATAAGTAACTTGGCACAATCACATAAAACAGATGTGTAGAAAGCTAGATCGCACACAACCCAAAAAAATATGTTAAGTTCTACCGTGTTAAAAAAAAAGCTAAAATATCTCGCCACAATGCGCGCTCTGAAACAGCCACAGCTAAACCCAAACCCAAAATCGAATTCCCGCCTAGATGAAACCCAAGGAAACTAGTAAAGGAGAACAAAAGGCAAGAAACCCCCAACACTTCACTCCCTCACCCTCGCCCTCCCCTTCCCCCTCTTCTCATCTCGCTCCCTATCCCTCCTCTTCCTCTCCCTCCTCCTATCATTCGCCCCATCCTCATCCTCCTCATCCCTCCCTACCCTCGCAACCTCGCTATCCCTCCTCTCCCCATCACCCTCGGACCCCAACCCAGGAATCCCCTTGAGCAAATCCCCCAGGTTCCCCAGCAGACCCATAAAATCTCCCTTCCCATCAAGCACATCCTCCACGCCCTTGGCCATGCGCTGCACCATCTGAGGATCCCCACCCATGCCCAACGCCCCGGAGACATCGGGCAGTGAGCTCCCCTCGGCTGCGGGGCTGAAGTCGAACTTGCCGACGCGGGAGGCCCAGGATTGGCGGCGACTTTTCTTGGATTTGCGCGGCGCGGTGGGGTCGAGGGGTTGGCCGTGCGAGTCGAAGCGGTCGGGGAGGATTTCGATTTCTCCCTCGGAGGAGGTGGCGGGGTCGTCGTCATGAGGGCGGCGTTGGCGCACTAGGGAGCGGTTGGAGGAGGACGTGTCGAGGCCGGAGCGCTTCTTGTCTTTGCCGGGAACGTCGTCATCGTCGTAGTGGTGCGTGGAGTGACGGTTCGTTTTGTAGTGACGTTTGTCATGTATTTCATCTCCGCCGGCGTCATCTCGACTGGAACCGTGATGTCTAGAGCGTCTGCTACTCTTGCTCGAGCCGGGTTCCACGTTGGTATGGGATGAGTGGCGATGGCTACTGTGATGCCCTTCATTGGATGAGTCGTTTGGATCTTCATCAGAACCATCCCGCCTCCTGCTTTTACGTGCCCCATCGTCTTCCTCTGCGTGCGATGAATGACGGTCCCTCGTGCGCCGGTTCTTATTGCGTTGTTCGTGATGCTGGTCCTCATCACGGCTAGGGGAGGAATGATCATGTCCAGACCGTGCCTTGTTCTTGCCAGGGCCAGCCTCAAGGTCAACCTGTGAATTGCGGTGCATCGTGTAGTAGTCTTCGTAGACACGATCGTTATGCTGGGGTTGTTGATTCTCAGTCGATCCAGAGTCTTCCTCATGCTCCGAGAAATGGGCATTCCGCGTGTGATGACCTGCATCGTGTGGTTCGTCATCATCGTCATCATGATGGGATGAAGGGTGGTCGAGTTTAGACCGCGCTCTATCCTTGCCCGGCCCAAAGGCTTGAACGTCAGGATTGGCGGAGAAATGGACATGCGGCTCATCTTCATCATCGCCATCAAGATTGGATGAGGAAGGGTCAGGCCCAACACCTCCCTTTCCCTTGTCCAACCCAGAATCATCCCCATCATCCGGGAATATAACGCCCCGTTTACGATGGCTCTTGCCCTTGGGTTGACTATGATCGTCCTGACCACCAGGAGTATCGCCTCCCGCCTGTCGTTTATATTTACCCGGAGCAAATCTGTCAAATGTCTCCAACAAACTGCGGTTCCTATCATGCCGACTTTCCGCATTTGCGTCATCGTCGTCAATGCTCCGCCGTCTGGGGGAAGGGTCCGACCTTGACCTTCGTTCACTCTTCCCTAGCATCGTATCCTCATCGTCATTCGACCTAGACAACTGACGACCCCTAGGGGATTTCTGACCCTTATCGTCCTTATCGTCCTGCTCATCCACATCCGCAACTGCGTTGGTATCCGCATCCCCACCCTCACCACCACCGGTGCCACCACCACGAGCAGGTGAAGCCCCCGCAGCGCCATCCCGTTTGCGATATTTGCTCGGGAACGCGGCATCCACGTCAGCATCCGTATCGGACAGTCTACGATGTCTTGCCAGATGCGGCTGATTCACGTCCTCGTTCTCGTCTTGTTTGATTGCCTCATCGTCATCCTGCCCTCCCTCACCTTGATCCTGCTTCTGACGATGAATATGCAGAGTTCGCGTAGACTGAGGCGACATGGGGATCCACGTAACGGATTTCCCCGCAGAAGGCGGTGGTTGTGGCGAGTCGGAGTCCGGGGGATCGTCGTCGTCGTCGGAAAAGGAGAATGGCTTTTTGAGCGGTGGTAGTTCTGATTTTCGACGACGACGGCGCTTCCTCAGGCTGTCTTTACTCTTCCCATCATCTGTGTCTTTCATACCATCTACTCATTCGAATTTCGATGTCGTTAGCAGGCAAGTTGGGTGTGGTAACTAGCAGAGAACAGGGCCCAGGGTCAAAGAAAATTCCTCCTCAACAAGGACCAGACGCACCTCTATCCAGTGCGTCCCCCGACCCGTACTCGACGTCATGAAAGTCATTACGCATCTCGGATGGCAGACTCACATTTTCAGGGCCCGTGGGAGGGTAATGTGGGTTAGGCCCCCCCGGCGGCGGCGGGTAATGTTGGGACGGGCTGTCCATCATGGACGGGCCTGATTGCGGAGGCTGCGGCGGTTGTGGTGGCGGGGGCGGGTACCCCGTAAATTCGGCTGGATTGAAGTCGTAGGGAGGGTAAGGCGGGTAAGCGTCGACGTTCATGGTGGACGGGTTGTTGTGGTGAGTAAATCCTGGTGGGGGAGGAGCTGGGGGCGCTGGTGGTTGCGGTGTGGGACTTGCAGCCGATCCGGGGCCGTAATAAGCGCCACCGGAGGCCATGGGTGGGGAGGGGGCGCCGCCGGCTTCGTGAGTATCGGAGTAGTAACCGCTGGGTCCGGCTTCTTCCTCAAATCCTTGGGTTGATTGTCAGTATACCTAGTGGTGGGATTATAAGAAAATCGAAAAGGAACTCACGTCTCCTTTCACGCTCCCTGGATCGCCTCTCTCTCCTCCTCTCCTCCCTTCTCAGTTCAGCTTCGCTCTTCCGATCGACCGACTGTCCGCGCAAACTCCCATCTCGGTCATCGTCATCCGGGTCGCGCGATCGTCCGCGCCCCCTCGGTCTCTCTCTTTCGCGTTCCCTCGCGTGGTCCATCTCGCGATCCTTTTCTTTCTGATTTTCCCTTTCTCTTTCCATCTCCCGTTCCGTATAATCTTTTTCGGGTTCTTTCTCTTTTTCCTTTTTCGCATCGCTCCGTTTCTTGAGCCCAAACGCCGCGGCGCCCGCGCCGAGTACTCCGGCAGCCGCCGCCCGCAGCCGGCTCTTGCTCCGCTTGCGCTCCACTTTCTTCTCCAACTGCTGACCTTCTTCGTCCTCGTCCGCCGAAGGGGATGATCGGCGACGCCTTCGAGGGGACTGATGGTGTTCGCTGGCGCGAGGCAGCTTCTTCTTATCGTGGCTCCGGTGGCGGTGGTGGCGATCGGCGCCGCCGTCATCGCTGGCCGACTCGTAGGCAGCCAGCGGCAGCGGGTTGGAGCCATACTCAACGAGGCCTAGTTCTCGATTAGCACCTTCTCGTGCTGTGCTAAGACTTCGAGCCCTCGACCTGCTGGTGTGCCGGCTTTCGCTGCGGCTGCGGCTGCGACTGCGATCACGGTCATGGCCACGATCACGATCACGGTCACGGTCACGGCCGCGGCTGCTGCTGCGGCTGTGGGATCTATAGTGAGTTCTATCGCCATCGTCGGAGTAGTACTCATCAGCATCCCTGTCCTTCCCATGGTCCTTCTTGTCTTTGTGCTTCTCCCAGAGCTTGCTAGCCGCCGCGCCCGAGAGCCCGGCCGCGGCGATTTCGGCGCCTATCATGGTTAGTATCAAGTTTTAGTTTTTTTTAGATGAAGGAGAGATGAAGGAGAGATGAAGGAGAGATGAAGGAGAGATGAAGGAGAGATGAAAAAAACCACTCACCAGTTCTCAGTCTCGATTTGCTCCTAGATCTATCCTTCGAGCCACGGGACTTGCTTCGATAATGTTGGACCAGACCCGCAATCGCACTTTACATCATTCATCATCCCCATGAGTTAGTCCATTCTCGAATCCATTGTATGCAGAATTCAATCAAGCAGATACGCACCTCGTAGCCAACCCGGCCTTCGCAGCCGACCGACTTCGACTCCTCGTCCGACCTCGACCCCGGCTGGGCGATCTCGAGTATGAGCCCGTCGAGTATCTGCGGCCGCGGCTTCGTCCGCGATTTGCCTCTTCGCGGTCGATCTTGTTGCTTTGCATGTATTTCAAGCCGCCGGCGACAGCGATAGCAGCGGCTCCCTTTGAAGAAAACAAAAAGATAAATATCATGGTTAGGAGTCCTCCACTCATACGCACCATGAAACAGCCCTGTCCTGAGAAACACATATCCAAAACATACATGCTTGACTGGAATAAAAGATTAGCTAACTTACAAGAGCAAGACCTGTGCTGAGCCTTGTCCTAGACTTCGACCGTGATTTCCGGTGGTGGCGATGGTGGTGATCGTCCGGGTCGTCCGAGTAATAATAGTCATCTTCATCGTGATTTCGCTCACCGTACGCACTTCGAGCCCGTCGAAGCACTTCTGTGCCCAACGCTCCCAATGCCGCGCCCGCAATCACTTTCTTGCCACGGTTGTCCTTCAGTTCGCCACGATTGTCACGACCGCCGCCCATCAGAGCTGAGAGACCAGCACCTGCCAAAGCACCCTCAGCTAGATGACGTCTCTTAGCGTACTTAGGGCTGGGGTCACGACGAACTACTGTTCTTTTCACGAAAACATCCTCATCGTCATCATCGTCGCCACCGTAGTCACCACGATATCGGCGATCATGGCGATCGTGGCGATCGTAGCGGTCGTATCTCTCATCCTCGCGGTATCTGTCGTCGTCATCGCGATAGCGCTCTTCTCGGCGGTAGTAGAAGTCTTCCTCGCGATCTCTGGGCGGCGGTTGGCGGGGAGCCACGTCCATGTTCTTCTCGCGAAGAACGATGTATTGTTTCTCTGGTGCCGGCCTCTCCCAAATGATGGGAGCTGACGGCGGGGCTTCCTGAACAATGATTTGTTGCGGCTCGGGAGCCCGCTGGTGGATAATGATAGGCTGAGGTGGCGGGCTGGGAGCGGAGAAGTATTGGGTTTGCTTAGTGTACCGTTCAATATCGTTACCGCTCTTTGTCGTCAAACGGTCCAAGTCACCACTATGACTGTGGCTATGACTACTGCTGTGGTTATGATTATGGTGGTGATGATGATGGTCATGGTCATGATCCCGCTCAATGTGTTTTTCAATCTTCAGCTCGTCAATGTGGTCATCCGACCTTCGCTCCACACGTTTCTCAAAACGCACATCATCGACGTGGTCATCCGAAACGCGACGCTCGATGCGCTTCTCCATACGCACATCCTCATGATGATCGTCCCACGGCATGCGCGATCGACGGTCCCAGTCGCTATACCGCGGCGACTCTCCCGAGTCGCGCTCGCGCTCAATTGTCTCGCGGGTCTCACGAACTACTCTGCGCTCCGGCTCGCGCTCCTCGCGCGACCGCGTCCACTCATAATCACGATAATCATCATAGCCATGAGCGTCGTGGCCTCTCGGGTTCGAGCTTTCTCGCTCAATCACTTTCTTCTCCGATACGATACGTTCGCTTCGAGGCGAATCATACGAAGGCCTGAAGCGCTCCGGCACATAAGCCTTCTCGTAGCGCTCGTCAACCTCGATGAGCTCGCCCGAGTCATGGCGACCGTGGCCGCGCGAGGCGTGCGAGTAGCGGGACATGCTGGCGTCGTCGTCCATGTCCTCGAAGCGTTCGATGCGCTCCATGCGATCGACGCGTGAGCCAGACGGACCTGCCCCGGCCACCTTATACCGCCGGATCTTGGTGGATTTGTGCTTTTCGTCATCGGATGAACCGTCGTCTTTCTCGCGCGTGTAGCGGTACTCTTTCTCGTAGTAAGCCATTTTTTTTGGCCCTCTTTGCGCGTGTCGCGACTGTTGCGCGGCGCCGGTCCCGGCTAGTAGGATATGAAGACCACCAAAAGACGAGAAAGGAGGTCATCCAAACCGAGCGTTTCCAAACACAATCAAAGCCGAAACAGCAAGGAAAACCAGACTAAGCGTAGTGGCGTGTCAAGGTTGAGAAAAGAGTGAGAAAGTTACGTCAGATGAACGCCGAAGGGGGGAGCAAACGCGGGCGGGGTGACCTCTTGTACCCATCCAGGATCTTGGGATGAACAGCGGGGCTGAAGATGATGTAGGGAATGTGCAGGGGTGGTGGGTGGTGTTGGAAATGACGCCCCGTGGTGGAGGGGGGCAGGGGTTATGAAGAGAATCATGTAGGCAAGAAGATGTGTTTTGCATGCTTCATCGCCGCCCGAGGACATGCAACAGAAAACGAAGGAAAGCAGGTAGCCCAGACGGCGAAGCAGCGTTGTGGGCTGCCAAAGAAGACAACTTTCAAAATTCGGGAGGCTATGAGGCCTGACGATTCACTATGGGGATGTCCCAAAATTTACCAAAGATGGGTTCTGGGACCGACTCCACCTGGGATCAACCGTGTAGGAAATTTTCTCCAAAACCTGTCTGCGAGAACATGTGTGTTCACGATTTGAACCAACACGTTGTTTCGAGAACCGGGGGCTTTCCCCGATGATGCGCTCCAGTCGATAAGATCTCTTGTGGATTGAGAGTCCCACCGGTATTGTACTGTGTAGAAACAGCAGAACAAAACCCCCATCAAAAACTGCCCCTGGCCTGACTATCCCGGCATGGACAGATGTAACTTTCGTCCCTCTCTCCTCGCAGACGCGGTCCGTGTCCCCTCTCCAAATCTTCTGCATCCTTCACCGTACCTAGCCCTACCTCGTCTGGCAGCGCAACAAGCATGAACAATGACCGACATCTACGGGCGGTGAAGGAAGCCTCGCGCCTTGAAGCACGATATGCGCACAGAAACGTGGAGAGTTCCCGTACTGCAGCAACAGCAGCACCCCGCACAGAACCTTTGCTCGTCTTGAAGGTTCTTTGCTGTTTTATTCTCAAGCTTTTCCTAAGAGACGGATGAGACAGGGGGTCGGAGAAGAGGTCATCTGCTCGCCGCTCGCCTGCTGACACCCGGACTTATCTGAGCTACGTCCCCACGTGGGATGGTGTTGCAAATAACGACGAATATTGTCCGCGGATTCCAGGTCTCCTTTCTAAGAGTTGTCTTGAAGAATCATTCAGATCTCGTGAATGTCAAGATCTTGTTGTTTTGTTACAGTGACCCGATCCTCAGGAGACTTCCCTTCGTTTGCTGCCATTATCTGACTCTAACGAGTTGGCACTTGGAACTCTTCATCAATAGCTTCAAAGAGCTCCAGCACTCCAATCCAAAGCGGATGTGGCACGTACCTAACTCCCTTCCTCCGAAAGTCCGTCCGAAAATAGCCATTCGGATACCAATGTCTTTGAGACAGACTTTCGGAGTAATGGAAGTAGCAGGGGTGCCCACCCCCAAGGACAT
>JAOYMO020062442.1:0-10038 GCA_025802455.2 Iodosphaeria phyllophila
TTGGTGACTTGGCCAGCTTCAGACTTGCGTGATACTGTTGTGGAGTTGTGCTGCTGAGCTGAGCTGCTTAGGTAATAAGGTTGGATATCTGTTCCTGGTATCGCGTTACGGTGGGTGCATCGCTTCCCCCCTTTGTGCATAATGCACGTCATGGGTCTGGTGACGTCCCAGACCCTGTGCAACTATGCAACGAATTCAGTTACCGCCACGGAAACTTATGCAACTTAGAAGGTAATCTACCTTTTTAGGAGGTACTGTACAGTAAACTTACGGAGTCATCGGAGAGGGTTCTTTGTCTGGCTGACTCTTAAACAGGCTGAAACAGCAAGACAACTTGGAATTTTGCCAGACCGGTATTCAACAAGGTTCACGGAAAACAAAAAGAATTACAAAAGAGGAAAAAAAAAAAAAAAAAAAATCCAACCAGTCTTAAAAGCGGTCGCCCATGCATCAATCAGAAGCAAGCGATTCTCAGAAACTCCGCCTCTCTCGGGCCCGGGGGTTCGGCTTTGACCGCCCGGTGCTCTAAAGCGCCGGACCATTCGGGACTCTCGGCAGTGACATTTAGCCATCGTCCGTCCCCTGTTCATCAGCAGAGCGGGACCAACATGCGCGCTCCTCATGCGCGCGCACGCAGATTGTTGCACAATCTGGTCTAAGGCACACACAGCCTTGACTCCTTCGCCCAGCCTCATAAAAAAGGGGGCTACTGTGTACCTTTCGCTTTCAAGTTCCAAGAGAGCAATCGATGCAGGATAGACAAAACTTTGGGGGATCACCAGCCGCAGAAGCAAAGCATTGACTGCTGCTGCGCTGTTTGACGTCACCTTGCTCATGAGGAGGTTATGAGTTTTGAGACAGGTACGAGGGGGAACTTGGAACCTGACCCTTCAGGCCTCTTGGTTCTCGCGTACTAAATTTTTCACATATCTGTTAATGACACTGATCTACATTTCTCGTTTTCTTGACTGGGAAAACCTAAAAAAAACCTCAACGGGCACAAGCTGACCTTCACGGCTCTCTCACACCACCACATCCGCCATCATGAGCCGCTTAGGCGCCTGGCTGCGGGGCAGCAGTACGTCGACACCAAAGGGGAGTAGGAACCCAAGTCCGGTGGGATCCCAGGTCGACCTTATGGCGGCCAAGATTGCCGTAATGGAGGACGCCATGGGCAGCGCTGCCAAGATCATGAATGACGATATTGACGGTGCGGAGGAGGATCTGAAGAAAGGCAGCTCATCTTTCCATGCCCTGGGACTCGGCCTGACGACCTTCATGCGCAGTGTGCTCGGTTTTGAGAAGACGATTATGACGGAGGCGAGCAGTCGGCTCAACGATTGCGAAACTACGGCATGGAATGAGATGCGCAAAGCGCAGAGCCAGGCTCCTCCTGTGGACTCCTCGGAGAAGCAAATATATCCCCCAGGCAGTGAATTCACTTTGGTCCAGGCGGAAGCTCAGATCATGGGCGCTATGGTTGCGGTGTTGCACGAGAGTTTAACCGAGGGTATCAAGGGGTTTTATAAACTAAGAAAGGCTTTTGTTGCGTTAAATGGCATCATGGAAGCCGAGGCGAAGTACTTGCAACAGAATGGTCATAAGAATACCAGCGAAAGGATAGCCGAGCCGTCATCTAAGGCTGGCAACGACGAGGATTCCGATGTTGACTTTGTGGATGCCCCCGAAGCTCTTTCGGGCGCCCAGACGCCAGCTCACTACGAGGGCCACCTCGAAGGGGTGGAGGATGCAGAGAAACAACTGGGAGGGTTGACCCTTGACGCAAGTATTACCGAGAGTACCACGAAACCCCCGAATTCCACGCAGAGGGACCAATTTTCGGATGGCCCGGACTCGGATCTTTTCAAAAACCCAATCGACATCTTCGTTCATAGCGGGGCCAACATGTGCTTTGGCATCCTACTCCTAATCATATCCATGGTACCGCCGGCGTTCTCGAGGCTGCTCCAAATCATAGGCTTTAAGGGAGATAGAGAGCGCGGGATCAAGATGTTATGGCAGAGCACACGCTTCAACAACGTCAACGGGGCATTCGCAGGCCTGATGCTGCTGGGCTACTACAATGGGATACTAAGCTTCGCGGACATTCTACCATCGGACGAGGATGTGGAAAAGGGCGCTATGGTTGGATGTCCACGCCGTAAATGCGCTGATCTTCTCCTCACCATGCGGACTCGCTACCCTGAATCTCGGCTATGGAAATTGGAGGAAGCACGAGTGCGCGCCAACGCTCGCGATCTCAAGGGTGCTATCGAGACTCTTCGCTCGAACACAGACTCCAAGATGCGTCAGGTCACGGCTCTGAACCACTTTGAATTGTCCCTGTGCAACATGTGCATACAGGATTACCCAGCCATGCGCGACAGTTTCCTGAGCTGTGTCGAGCTCAATGACTGGAGCCACGCCTTGTACTATTACATGGCCGGCTGTGCGGAGCTCGAACGTTATCGCGACGCATACCATGCACAGAACGCCGAGGAAGCGGAAACATCCAAACGGAAAGCGGAGGAGCTGTTCCGAAAAGCGCCCACCGTCGCGGGCAAGAAGCGCTTCATGTCACGGCCCATGCCCTTTGAGCAGTTCGTCACGCGCAAGCTGCAGAAGTGGGAGGACCGTAGCAAGGAGCTCGGCATCGATCTTGCCGATGCGGTTGGCGTGAGCCCGGTGTTGGAGATGGCGTATTTGTGGAATGGGATCAAAAGGATGGGCTGGGACGAGCTGAAATTGGCCGAGGGCTCGCTGGTGTGGGAGAAGCGCGCGACGGCGACTGGTGATGCGAAGACAAGGATAGGGGCGGAAGAAGATGAGAGGGCGACGGCGGATCTATGTCGGGCGGCGCTGTGGCGGACTATGGGGAGGTTGGATGAGGCAAGGGGCCTGTTGGAAGGGGTTATGGCTATGGACAAGTAAGCAGTTCTTCCTGTCCCTCTAGTTTTCCGCCTCCTTCTTTCTGTCTGTACTGCCAGGAGCGACGTTGAGCGAATACTGACACAAAACCCTCGCAGACTTGCCTTCAAAGGTTCAACCAAGGACGACTTTGCCCTGCCCTCCGCGCACTACGAGATGGCCGTGCTAGTGTGGACCGAGCTCCAGATCAGCCGCGGCATGGCCGTGTCCGTAGTGGCTCCCGGAGAGGAGCAGCCCAAACTGGGAGCGAAAGTGGACGACGAGTGCCGGCGCCAAAAGACAGAGGAGTGCCATTCCTGGCTGGATAAGGTGGCGAAATGGGAGGCTTTCCTGCTGGATGCTCGGATCGGCATGCGTGTGCAGACGGGTATGAATACCTTGAATTGGTATAGACGGGACATGGGGTGGCCAAATGTTTAGGAAGGGCGGGCGTCAAAAGGGCAACAAGGGATAGGGGGTGGAGGTGATCTTTCTGAATCGTTCACGCCGTACTTTGGTATACTTGCTATAGAGACATCGGTAACCTAGAGGGACTTTCCAGAATACGCCCCAGACACCAGAATATACAGCCAATCCAACCATTCATACATGCAACGGTCAAACGAACCATCACATCTTTGTCGTCATTGCCAAGTTCTGATGCCGGCTACCACCCCCAAATCTTGAGTTCCACGGCCGTAGCCCCACCTTCTAATGAAATGCATCAAGTCCACGGCGCTACCGTGTGTGCTCCATGTACCCACGCTCGCCGGATTTTATCTAATAACCATGCATGTCTGACCCAAACCATCACGTTGTACAAGTCTTAGATTTACAACGCCCAGATTCCTGAAGGGGGAGAGATGGCTTAATGCAGATTTACAGTGATACACGGAGAGAATCTGGTGCACGCCCACCTCGCCTGGACGCCGGCTTTATTACGACTCTCCACCAGATAGCCGATCTTCAACACCAGATATTTCTCCTTTCTTTTTCTTCATCCTACGAACTCATTCTCAAATCTCAGACCGGGTTCATGTGGAATAGTTTACTTGTTCTTCTTCTTCTTTCTTTCTGCGGAGAGCACGCTCTGTGTATACAATTAATTAGTTTGTGTCATGGAAGAACTATCTTGGGCAGAGGGGACAAGTGGCACTCACGAATTGCTTCTGCCAGGCGCCGCTGATCTTTGCCCTCAAGCCCGGCACGATATTCACGTTGATAAAAGTCTTGGCTTGTAGTTGGCTGAGCAGCTTGCGGGTCTGCTTTTTGGACGGCATCTTTTTCGGGTTCATCTCGAAGAAGGCCGCGTACATTTCTTTCGCTGTCTTCATGATTTGGTCCTGGCTAATGTGTTGTTGGTTTTTGGGTCCCGTGCTGAAGCTATCGTCGTCTTTTTCGCCTTCTTCTCCTTCTTCTTCTTCTTCTTGGTCAATCTCACTGTCCTCTTCAAGATACTCGTCGTCACTATTGAGTTCCATCTCTTGTGCTACGTCCTCCATCTCGCGCTCGATATCTTCTGCATCCCATTGCGCTCGAAGATCTTCGTAGCCCTCACGGTCTATTTCCGCGAGCTCGGCATCCAATTTGTCGTCGCGAGTCATCTGTGTGAAAGCATGATAGTCGGCCGGGTCGTTGTCGAATGGCCGGCTGCCATCGAACGAGTGTAGTTGATCGCTAGCCCGTTCCGGATCCCAGTAATATTCGCCATATACGATGCCGTTCTCTCGGAACTCTTTAAGCGCTGCCTCTTTCTCTTCCCGGACTTTTTGTATGGCTCCATCTCTAGCCGCTATCTTGGCTTTTCGGGCGGCTGTCGCGGCTGCCTTCTTTGCGTTCCTCATTTGCAATCTCTGTGCTCTCTCCTCCAGTTGAGCGGCAATTCTCTCTTCCTTCTCCCTCCGGATGGTTTCGGCCCGCTCTTTCTCTAATATTACACGAGGCTTGAACATGGTCACTCCTTCCTGGACCTGTTCCCTCCGGACTTCTGCTGCAGTTGCAGCGTCGATGGTAGCGTCGCTGGCCATGATGCTCTTGCCACCATCAAAGGTAACACGCTTGCGGATCTTGAGTTTGGCATATCCATTGCCCAGTGGCGTCAGTGCGCCAGCCCCCGTCCCACGCGATTCGTCTACATCAAGTTGTGCTGTGGGACAAAAGAGAAGTGCCTCGCCGGTGCGCAGTTTCACTATAGTGTCAAAAAGGGACTTTTGTTCAGTCGAATCTGCCTTGTTGGCACCCGCCAAGTGCTTCCTGAGGACTGAATACCAGGCGGGAGAGAGAAAACGGTGCACGAACGTTGCGTTGGCCAGATCAATCAGATCAGGCGACAAAGTAGGCTCCTGCGTGGCTATGAGGATACGCGTACCTGTGTGCCGCTGTTGGCGGATGATGGAGGTCAAGTCACTGGTGAGAATGCGGGCCTCTCCTGACTGGTTCAGGAACTGTATTGCATCAGTGTGTTCTTAGATTAGCCCAGCAAGGGGATAGGGGCCTGATCGGAGATGGATTAGTTCACTTCACTTACCTTGTGAGCTTCATCCATAGCCACCACACGACCACACTTGTGGCGGTCTTCGAGGAAGATGGAAAGGACAATCGAAAAGAGAGTACAGGCGTTTTCCGAGCTGAAGAAGGGGTCACTGAGATCCACGATCGTCAAGGATCCAGGCTCGAACTTCCATATATCTTGCTCCGCTCGTGCAGGCCGCAGGCCGGTACTGTACTGTTCGGAAGGTGAGATGAAGCTATCCAGGAGCTGGAGGCGCATGTTCAGAGAGCTCGACTGAGACGCGTTCCATCTTATCTTGCTGAGGCGATGGCGGAAATCCTGGTAGTTGAAATCAGGGCCTTCCATGGCCATTTCCCGAACGAGGCTCATGAGGACTTCCATGTACAGCGGCGTGTTGTTGGTGGTCGGGTCAAAAGCCATCAGCTTGAGGATCCGTGAGATGGTCATTTGTTTTTCCTCGAGATAAAGCGGATAGACCTTGGGTCGTGGTGCGTTTGGTGGAAGGCCGGGTAGATTGCCGTACAAGCGCTTCATGGCCCAGATATTCGACGGCGACACGAGGATCTTGACAGGGATCCCCGAGGAGCTCAGGTAAGCAGATTCGCACAGCTGCGTTGTGCTAGAGTTGGTGTAGTTGTCGTAGTGCATGACCAGCCCGGCCAGCGGATGAGGCAGCTCCCCGGCCCCGGTTTTGGAAATGACGTTCTCCAGCATGCAACTGAGCGTGTGACTCTTGCCAGCTCCTTGAGAGCCACAGATGAACGCCGACCAGGGCATGTTGTAGTTCGCCAGAACGAGCCGATCCTCGGGTGTTCCTGACGCCTGCAGCTTGTCGTCCTGTTGTATACCCATCAAGCCGTACTGGGGGATCAGATTGAGGTTCTGCCCCGCGGGCAAGTCCCCCTTGGAAATTTTCGAGTCAACATACTTCTCGGCTGCTGGTGTGAATATCGGTGTGTTGACAAGCGATTGGATCAGTTGCTTGTGAGCATCAGTCTCCGCTTCCTGACTTTTGCTCTCCTTTTCCTCTACGAACGGAAGAAGCCGAGAGAACTTGTGTGTTGTCGCATTCGTCCCTGAGCGCAGAAAGGGCTGGATCTGGCGCGCAAGGAAACGCTGCATGCCGAATGGTTGGAGGAGCTATACTCTGTATCACTCAGTAGTGGAACCATCGGACCGCTGCGAACGCTAGCCTGAATATAAACTAAGCGTGAGGTGAGAGCAGGGGAAGGGGCCGGAAGATGCCCTCTTGCGCCAGTAGAAGGTATGATAGCGTATTAGAGAAGCCTTGATGTACGACCCAGCTCAATGACATGTCAAATCCCCAAGTCAACAACACTTGGATATTTTGTGACAATTCTTTCGAGAGCAAAATCCATCAGTTTGGCAACTGCAGACAGTTATGGATGAGGAAAAAAAAAGTGTACAAACTTTTTCATGAACACATGGTCCGTGCGAAGAAACCATCATTGCCTCTAACAGTCATAATCGTCTGGTGCTTAATTGTCGAGCTCTACTAAAAATAGAGTCAGCTAACTACCTATTCTCAAGACTTCGGAAAGCCCACACGTTGACGCATGAAAACTTCCGGGACATAGTTCACTCAATGTGGTTCAATTGATCTCGTTAAGTTGCTGAGATTTTGGAAAAGTCGCGTTACCGTTTACGATGGGAGGAAGATCGAGATAGGTAATTGCCAGTATGATAATACAGGGAGAGATAAAGGTGACAGCTCAACACAGGTAACTGGTCTTCATATGGATTTATTTACTTCTCCGCAACATCATATGTGTCTACAGCTCCAGACTCGATCGTTCAAAGCTTTCAATTGACTCAAAACATAATATCTGATATGAATTTTGAAATCCAACACAAATGGAAATCCTTTCCAATGTAGCAAGTCTACGGAAACATCCATTTCTCGAATTTTGTTTGCAGCCTATCCATCCAATACCGCTCTACCTTTACTATTGGCTGTATTCTCGCTGTACGCTTTGCTTTGTAAAGCTTTGCTGCCTTCGCCTGTTCGCTTCTCCGTATCCTATGTTGTAAGAGACGACTTTGCATTACTATGCATTGATGTTGGTTATTCGTAGGAGCACGAAGTAGAAAAGAAAAAGGATCAAGGTCCAAATGCCCAAAAAGGCCTGTGTACACATTGGTGTAGGTGTGGGTCCCACGCTCCTGCCTAAATCGGCTTATCTCATCCATATCGGACCCCGTCTTATTTCACGAAACATATCAACGAGCGACTCATCTCCCGGTCCACGCCAGTTTTCCTGGAACTCTTGCTGTCTCTTTTCACTCGATTTTCTCTGGAACTTTGGGCCTTGCTGTTTACGAAAATCGTCCCCCCCTCTTCTGTCTCTGTTTAATCAATGTTTTCTCGAACAATTTCATCTTCTCATCTCCTACGAATAGGACCCAGTACTTGTACGTTATTTCATGCTCAACCACGACATTGGTCCAGTGCTTCGAGGTCTCCTTCCAATCATCTCGGCGCGTATTCGCAGGAGGGAATTCGGTCCTACCTATCAAGTACGCGAAGGATCCGCCCTGAGATCGATACCAGTCTGTTGACTTCGAACCGCCCCTGACGCCGGCAAACTTCACATCCCTTTCGAGTGCATCCCAGATCTTTTGATCCGAAAAACGTTCCAAATATGGATTTTCGGGGTTTGCCTCTGGTTCAAGGACTAGAGTTGACTCAACGGTGATAGTATCGTGAGACTCATTGTCGTGGTTTCCTTCAGGTGGCTCCTTGTCGTGGTGTTCTCCGGGTGACACGTTGACTTTCGATTTGACTTCAGTCAAAACGTACGCCTTCGGCCTCATGCTGAATAAACGACGCCCTACGCCGGTTAACTCCTCTCCAGTATTCAGCCATGCAACTACGGAGCCGTGAGCTCCGTTGCGGTAACTAACAAATCCTGGCAGCTTAACGCTACCATCCGCCAAGCGTACTCGTGCCGGATCATCACCGTAGCTGAACATCCCATCGAACATTATATAGTAGAAAGGTCCTAGAGCATACCATGAAAGTTTAGTGATTTTGGTATCTTTCTGGTCCTTCGGTTCATATCTATCAAGTCAATAATTTAATGTAACTGGAAGCATAATGTCGCTCATCCAAATAGTGTTCTGCGCAAAGAGATTCGACCCAGACTTTTCCATCGGCTCCTCCCCATGAATGTCTGCATCGAAAAATGTAGGATGAAAACCATGTTTTTTTTTTTTTTTCGGCCACCCCATATGATATAGCCCCGGATTCTTTCAGGTAGTTGCGGATGAAGAAAACCCAGGGCTCGTCACGACCTTGGCAGAAGTCCCAGATGAGTTTTGCAGTGCTGAGAACTTTGAGGAATGGCACCAGCTTTGGATCGTCAAAGTTCAACATTGCGATTCCTCCTGTTCGTGACCGTTCGTTATCGAGCTTCATTTCTTCTAGCACCTTCGTTGTCGCAGCTTGTAAGGGCCCGTCTGCTCCGTCGACGGTGGAGAAGAAGACCGTCTCCTGGCTGTCAAAACCCTCCGGGACATTCTTCAGCGGATAATATGGCTCCGTGACCTCTTTTCCCTTTCTCGATATCAAGCGATGTCTCAGGATGTAGAGGTCAATTTTGACATGATTAACACCATTCGGGCCAATGAATTGTAAGGCGTCGAGATAAGCTATTTGATCAGACGGAAGGAGGAATTCTTTGGAGCGATGCGCTGTGGATGAAGGTTTGCCGTCTTCTGGAAAGTTGAAATTGGTAATTCCAGTTGGGTAATTGCTCAAGTAAGAGAAGGAAGACCAGTATCCAGCCGTATCTATCGCTTCTATGCCCACGACGTTCTTGCCGCTTGTTTTGAATACCGGTAATAGCCCGAGGCTGAGTTTGCCGAGTGTCGAACGTAGCGATTTATCGTCAGGTTTTGCAGCAGAATCCTTTCCATGGCCAGCCTCTAGGGTTGTCAGACCGGCGAAAAAGAGAAGAAATGGCATGAAATCAGAAGAATGCATGATGAGCTGGAGTAGGCTTCGGAAATAGAGGCGCGTATTACGAAGTACAAGGCTAGCAGATTTGATTTAGACGCGTATGTTGAGACTGCAAGGTAACGCTGGCGCGCACAAGAACTAATCAAGGCGCACAAAGCGGGTCAATGACCCAGTTGGAGCGTGCAAGAGCGTTTGAGAAGGATTGCGATGACGAGCAAATGTATGGTTAGATGATTCGTATTTTGTCTGCTTTGATCAAACGGTGACACATTGACAAGAAACCTTTAATTCGGCTGCTGTGCATGTTGCATGGGATGGCTCGCTGCTTCATTCGCTCTGCAGCAGCAGATACTGGTAGTCATAGATATAGTAGAGATCTTTTCAACATGTTATCTCTACCCCGAATCCCTAAGCAGTAGACCGAAGTGCTTCTGGTAGAGTTGAAAACTTGCTACTACAGTAGGGACCTTGCGCACACATTATTCTTAACAACCGTATTGACAACATGCAAGACAAACCGGAAAGGGAATACCAAGAGCCTCCTTGGCTTCCAGATTCCAACTGCGTCGGTCTGCTGTACTGTAGCACACCCCCTTCACATCACTGAGCGTGTACTGTACAGTACAGTGCAGTACTG
>JAOYMO020062534.1:0-10801 GCA_025802455.2 Iodosphaeria phyllophila
TGTCTTCTCCGTCTCCATAATTCCGTCGCATTTAGCCAGCATATCGTCGCATTTAGCGACCTTGTTCAAGAAATATAAACGTCCGCCCACGCGATTGTATACTTCCTCCAGAATGTCGTCAGACGCCGCCTCTCTCTTAAGGCGCATACGATATCGTCTCAATGCTGCAATTGCTTGCTCCTTGGGTAGGTCTGTAACCGCCATAACCTCCATACGCGTGGCAAGCTGCTTGAAACGCTCATACACCCAGTAGTCGTCCGTGTTGAAAACCATAGTGACCAAATTGGCCGCTGCCCACTGTTCTGCCCGCTGTTGGAGAAGTTCGAGCAGATCCTTGCCATCATCGTCATCACGGATCAGGTGAGTTTGATTGACGATAAGGATGAGAGGCTTAGACTGTTTGGCGCGATGTACTAGCGCCACCTTTTCGAGCTTATTGAGCGCGCGCTCAATATCCAACAAGGCCGTCGTATCTCGCGGCCCCTTTTCGCTGAAGTAGCCCCCGATATAGTCCTCGTGGAACTCGTAATTCAAAGCCTTTCCCAGACGAATGCGAAAGATCTCCAAGTCAGCGTGGGCCTCAAACATGGCGCATCCTTCACCCTCCGTTGCGCGCATTGCTTCCAGTAACATGCTGCTCTTGCCGCAGCCCTTTTCCCCCATGATTAAGAAGTAGTGACCTTTCTCCTCGCCATTGATTATGGAATCTATCTTGGGCTGCTCGCTGCGCGTGATCCAAGTTTCGTCTTCGGTCTCCCCAGCTAGGTCTTTGCTGTGGACAGCCAGATCGAGTACTGGGTCGCCGGGTTGAAAGGCTCTCGTAATTTTCTTCAGCTGTATGCTCTTGTACAACCTATGATATGTGTAGCCAGTCGCGCCAAACCCGGCGGCTAGCACAAAGACTGATGCCAGTGTAGTGGCGGCCGACTCGCCCATCTTCGCCCATGTTGAGGATGAGCCGCCGCTTTTGAGATCGGAATCATTCTGCGGCATAAAATTTTGTTGATATCTCAAGACACTGGAAGAGAAAGGATGAACATATGGAATTGATAAAGGCAGCCCACGGCTTAATTTGACAGTTGGATCTGTTGATCTGGTAATTATATGACCTGCTGTGAACGGCAATCTCCTTGATCCAGCATCGCCGAATCGGCGCCCACACCGAGCCAACATGTTGGAATGGCCCGGAGGCGTTGGTAAGCAATACAGTGCCTTGCGGATTTGCCAGAAGAATGCATTAGATTATTCGATAGAAGTGGTGACTGTCCATTCATCCATGCGTAGTGGAGCATCCATCGGCAAGAGCTCATCAGGAACGGAGATGTGGCTTTAATGTACGTACCCGCCCGCTGAGAGGCCGCACTTTGTCACCTGCAGATGATGCTCGCAGCCCTGCATGAGCGCACAGCGCGTCGAAGCTGCAGGTCCCTGGAGATCACTGCATGCTCATTTTTGCGCGCGCGCATGAGATTTTGCTCAGCAACTACTGTGCCACGCGTTGCTGATGACAGTCTCATTCCACGCCACAACCGTGACGAAGGAGACCGGGGAATCGAAAGTGAAAGAGAAGGGAACGAGCCCTTTGGACTGGCTTCAAGAGAGGACTTGATTGCGACATTCAAACCAGGCTTTGTTATGTTCGGTAGGGCTTGGAAGCACGGTACCAGCATGATACTCTGATTTTCTACAAGGTGCATCGCTGCTCAAGACCAGAAATCCAGATTGGGTGGGAGTTCGTACGGAACTCACCGATTGGCTGTCTCCCCTGACTAGTGAGATGACCTGTGCAACACCATTCTGACTGACAGGCGCCGTTGTGGTTTTTGTCCTGCTGTGCAAGATCTCCTGCGCGACTGCTCCACCAGGGTGCCGTTTACGATATTGAATCTCTGCAAGCTGCAACGACAGCACCACTCTCGTGATGATTTCAAAGGTCGAAGTTCCGTGATGGTTTACATGTCCATGGAAGGGGGCTCCGATTTCTAATCGTAGATCTGCCTCTTCATCTACAGAGACTTCGTTATCATCTCTCTGAGGCCTCTGGGTTCCTCATGGAGTATGCGATGAGATCAGTGCCCTACTTCTCGGCACTGGGAGAAATAGTGTCTGCTGTATACTCAACATCAAACTCGTTGATGGAGTCGTTCCTTACTTAGAGCTGTTGAACATGGCAATTTTGATGCCATCTCTATTTGAGAACATGAAAAAAGGGCCCAAAACCCCTCTTCCATATGCCGGTATACTTTGGTCTTGTTTGCCTGCTTTGGCTCTGTGGAACATCCCCCCTTAACACCATGCAGTCCGTGACCAGCCATACTTGATAAACGTCCTTCACCTTGAAAAGGGGCAGCACGCTCTTTTAGTTCTTCCAGAAATGCGTGTTGACTAAGAATTTATTGTAGTTTACTGACATATTGTCGGTGTCCACCGCCTATCCCGAGGTTCTACACGCCGTGATCGCGGAGGTTGGCTAGATAATATTTTCCAGAGCCCCGTCTAGTCCGTTGTGTACGCATGGATTCTAGGCAGCTACGGAATAACTTCCTCCTTTTTACTTTCGAAGGTGCGATCACCACAACAACACCTCGCGCTCACCCCCGCCAGGCAGACGCGTCTTTCTCGTCTACCATCACTCCCATCACTCCCATCTGCACAATTTTGCATCTTTCTTCGTCTTTCTTCACAAGCCATCATCATCACCATCTACACGACTTTATCCGTTCTCCCATCTCTCTTACCTTCCGCTCATTTCTACTCAACATACGGCATTTCATTCTGTTCTTATCACCAAGCGATATACTATTAGCAACACTGGTGATACTAGCTTTCCTCAGGGAGTTTGCGTGAGGCAACGCGTGAGGCAATGCGTGAGGCAGTCGCTCAACTCACCAGGGAAGTCGCAACGCAGTCGGCAGCTGCTCAGATTGTGGCATTTTATTGAGCTCACTACCGTGCCTACTTATTTGTCGTCAACTTACTTCCGACCTCTGCATTTTTCGACACAGCTTCACTTCTTTTCATCACACATTTTTTTCAACCAACTTTCTGGTGATTATTCTTTATCCCATACTACATCGACATCATTCTCTCTTGCGATCTGCAGGTCCGCCTGGAATCTGGATTGGTTTCAGGCAGTCCTTTTTCTAAGCATGCTTAATCTGCATCAATCTCAAGTTCATCTGCATCTCGGGTGCGATGTAAGGCGAAAAGCTTGATCATTCAGAATCCCGCGACCAAGCGGATATTGTTCATAACACTTTGTCACATTGAGTTCTTGTTTGTGTTTGGTAAGTGTCGTCTCCTCCTTGTCGCGCGAAACTTCAGACGCACTTCGCGACTTCTTGTTAGTGCCATCTATCACAGGATATTGATACCTTTCCATCGTGTGTTAAGCTTCTACATTCTAACATTCCTTTTTGAAGTTCCATAGTAACGATTGTCTTCACCCTTTCGCACTACTGTAATATCTGTCTTGTGCATCGCCACTACACAGTTAACATGTCCGGTAAGAGTCCATCCTGTGCATAATTCCGGGCTCTTTGACATTAACATCTTTAGGCGAGAACGGCGGGTCAGCTGGGCTTTCGGGCTCCAAGCTACTCCGTGATATGTTTTTCAACCTCATCAATAAAGAAAAGGCGCACAAGCCAGATCGGTCCAGTGGAGAGTCGAGCTCAGTGGAGAGCAACTCTTCTGTCATATCTGAAGCTCAAGCGACACCGCAAGGCTGTGACAGTGGTCAGACCGGCGCCGGAGCTGATTCCTCATTGCCGCGGTCCATCAAACCTATCACGCTTCCTGTGGGCAGTGTACCCCAAAAATACATGACAGCTGAAGGCCTTCAGAAGTTGCATCCGAGTGAGCTTGTTCGATTCAACTTGAATATTCATCCAGTGGTTGTCAATACTTCAATGCCACTTTCCCAAGCTCTTTCAGCAGGATTGGCCATCCCAACGAATCCAATCAGTCTTGAAAACCGGTTCATCCCGGTGGAAGCCCAATCGGCAGAGGCACAGGGCCAAGCCAAGGAAGCACAGACGGAAAGGTCAGAACCAATCCCCATTCCTTGGAAAAATCCACAGCGATATAGAGCCTTCCCTGTGACCTGCAGCTCTTCGCCAACGCAGACGATTCAAGGTTCCAGTTACCAACACCGACTCCCCGTGCCGGAATCGCCCACCCGAACTCCGTTCAATTCGCCTGAAAGTAGCATTACGAACAGCCCTTGCATGAATGATGAGGATGAATCGACCCCTAAAGGTCGAGCTGTCAAGAGGCATGTGGCCGTCCAGAAAGGATCCAACAGCGATCATCCATGCCCGCTCGCTGTTGTTGTCGAATGCGACGAAGAGAAAGAGTTTTAGGAATCCTCTGGATCCAAGTCTGTAGAACTGAATGGACAACACAAGCATAGGAATAGCCAAGCTTATCAAGCGACCAAGTTGAACTTGGAGAAGCTCATTCTACCTGAGCTGGAGTTTTATGCCGACGATGACCTTTCGGCAATTCTAAATAGCATCGGCAAGGATGATTCACCGCTCCTGGAGTCAGAGAACCGAACACAGAATGATCGAGCACCAAGAGCATCCAGAGTCGCGTCTCTCATTGTGAGCTCTCTTATGGAAGGCGAGATTGGAAATAACTCATTGCCCTTCGACGATGAAGAGTTCGATTACGATGGGTTCGAGGAGCTCCTCGGTATGGAGAAGCAGGGGGGATCTGAGAAAACGCCCGACAAACATTTAGCCGAGGATGAAGGGACACCTTACCCCGAATCTCCCACTTTGCCCTCTCCTACGCCGCCTATACGCCCTGGCATGAAAATTAGCCAGAGAGCAGCCCAGGCCACCTTCGATTCCCCTACCCCGATCGGCCGGAATCGCAGTCGTGGCCAGAACTCGGGCCAGGCTGGCGGTCAGGATTCGGAGGCAGATACGTTGGCAGATGAATCCACCTCTACTACCCTCATGCCCTCCTTCAAGCTCCCGAAGTCGGCCTTTGATAGCAGATCTGCCCCCCAATCAGACCGAGTATGTGAACAGATCGTCGCTTCACAAGGAAAGCCAAGCAAAGCCCACAAGCTCGATACTTTTAGTGATGATCAATCAATCCATGAGATGAATGGCGATCACCAAGTCGGTGATTTTGACTTCACCGAGCCACACGGAGTCGCGCACTATGGTGCCGGTGGTGACATGGAGTCAGCACCCACATTGACTAAACCTACTTTGGATTCCTCCCATCTTGTTACCTCCCGTGTCCACCTGTTTGAAGCACAGTATAGCCAGGTATGTGACTCTCCTCTCTTTGATTCATTCCTCTTTTTATCAGGAGCAATGCTCCTTGTCCTCAGGCATTCAATCAACCTTCCGTTTATGGCTATCAACACTCAAGCCATGGATCATGGCCCACATTCTTCCGCCCAGAGGTGGCTCCCCTAGATGGTTGCACTCTCATCTGGGTGCCAATCCACATCATTCTTCTCCATATATTCGACAACATGTCTTAGTCCTACGTTCATATAGTGGTCGTGGAGACTCTTGTGTTGAGTCTGTTCACACACTGTGTCAAAGGAAAAGAGGTCTGGGCGAAGTGGCCATGTGAGCCTCGACGTCTTCTGCCATGCGGCTGGGTAGGTGGTTGCCCCGAAGACATTCAAGTTGGGCAGTCTACTGTTAGGGGTGATCACCTACCTCGACGATATCACGCACCTGGACCTCCGGTTTCTCGACGAACAGCAACAAGGCTCAGTCCTCTCCTGGGCCAAGGTCGACGATGTCCATGGTCCAGTGTTTAGGGCGACCACCAGCTGCGAGAGATACCTGTGGAGCCTGGCTCTTGCCTGTTTCTTGCACCGGGAAAACATATATAATGCCTGCAAAAGCTTCATCCCGCTCCGGTTTGATTGCTGCACTCAACCCTTTTTACGTGACCCCCTTGACTTGGGATAGCTCCCAACTATTCCAAGTCAAACGACGGTCTTCAGTTCAACTCCTTCCATCCGTTCATTCAATCATTCTCTCGCTCTCAATCAGTTGTTCCCACATTTTCTCGGTAAGCTGACCTTCAAACCTTGCAGAGCTCTGGCAGTATTTGCACGTCGCCTCGGGCTTCTAGACGCCTTGTCTCTAATCCCGTTCCTGTGATCGCACCACTGCGGACTGGCATTCAGAAGCGCGAGTTGCGAAGCTTCTCTGCTTTTTCTGCTCAAGCAGACCAGGCAATCACGCTGAAGCCAGCGAACGTTGTTGACATCGTCAATCGTACCACTGACCAAGTGGACAGTCTTGCATCGCCTCAGTGGGACTGCACCAACCCAGAGGCATTCGACAACGTGTGTCCAGCAAAGGTCGCTGCTGGAGACCAGATCCAGCAGATCAGCAAGGAAATTGAGCAAGTGCAGCTTGATTACACCACTGCTAATAACGACAAGTTATCGGGCTCGAAAGCAGTCAAGACCCCGTCAACCAGCCATCTCGACAAAGTTGACCGTGATCAAATTGAGCAAGTAGACTTGATCCAAGCCCCTACTGTTCGTGTGATACCTGCCACTCCTTCGGACCAATCTTTGAACTTGGACGCAGAAATCAAGATGTTTTCTTGCTTCACTGGCCGTGCAGGCCGTGCAGGCCGTCGCGCTTCTCACTCTAGCAGTTCTATCAATAATTACGAACTTGCATCAGTCCAGAGTGAGGGTGAGAGCAGCGACGCCCCGGTTCGTATGGGAGGTCGCGACAACGTTTTTCAACCGCATAACCCGCAGCGAGAGCGTGCATTATCTTTGCACGGAAATGGCAGTGACAGCCTCCAGTCCATTGCGACCACTTCGAACACTACGGAAGTGACGAACTATCAGGGTAACGCGGGAACTGAATACCTGCCGACAACCTCGTCAGAGGCTGAATTCGAAGAGAGAGTCGGTTATTTCGAGGTAGAAGACGAATCGGACTTCGAACGCTCGCCGAGAGCCATCGATCTGACTACAGCGAGAATGAGTCAGATCCTCTCGCGCATGCAACAATTCTACGACCGCCAGCAAGCCCCAGAGCGCACTGGCAGGCCTCACGAGGCAGCGCCTATCACAGTACTCGTCGAAGAAGGTCTTCGCCGCGAAGAAGCGCGTGAGATCCGAGCCTTAGCACACGAGGCTAGGAGAAATCTCCGCATGGGCCGCAGAAGGAGGGTTTCAAATCTCCGCGAACTGGAAGAATTCGTGGAGCAGATCGACCGAGCTGTAGATAGGTTTGGCCCCTACCAGGGAGACTGGGAGATGGAATGGGCACGACACCCAGAACGCCGCCCCCACAACCAAGCTGTTGAGGAAGCGCGTGCAGTTCTTGAACCCGGAACGGGCAGCCGTGCTCAGGGAAGCTCGGGACGGACCCATGACTTTGGTAGTCCCTCCCAGCCCGCGCCGAGAGTGCTTCCCTTGGGCATGGACCACGGCCTTCAAGATAGCGCCAGTGGTCACTCACTGGTGGATGAGTCAGTCGTTGCCGCCAGCACCCCGCGATCCAATCATGGATTGAATACGCCTCGTGCCGCGCCTGTGCGCGCCGACTCTCCAGAACCAGCTCCTATCCAGATCACTGATACCGCCGACATCTCACTTAATAGAATGACGGCTGGTGCTCTGCAATCCACCATTCGGGATGTGTTCCGTGAGGAGTTCGCCGCCCTCCGCAGCCCATACGTAACCATGGATCCCAATGCTCCTTCCGACACCATGTCCGGCACTCGCCCCTTCTCATGTGGCAGCGATCGAGTGAGCTCGGGGACTGCAAGTAGCTTGCGCCATCAGGCCCCTCGAGGCCCATATTCCGCGCGCGAGGGCGTCACCGCCGACCCTTATGGCTCGTGGTTTACCAGCTCCCACGCCGATCCCGCCGAGCGTGATCGTGCCTACGCCCACAGAGCGGCACTGGAGCGCGAGCGCCGCGAAGCCCGGGTTCAGGAACGCCGCGAGGCGAAAGTGCAAGCTAAAGCTGAGAAGGAGCAGCGTAAGCTCCAGCGCAAAGAAAGTCGCCCCGACTTTTTCGGCGCTTCGCTGCGTCGTGCCTTCGGTGGTGGGAAGTAAACCATTCTGAAAGCTTCTTCATACGACGACTACAAGGCGCGCGCAGTAGTGTTGACAATACGGTAATTTTGCTCTTCTACGAGATGAAAGTCGGTTTTATTCCATCATTCAACTATAGGACATCGTGGCGGTTTTACGATGGGTTTTCGTCCCCGATTTTCCGAGGAATGCGGTATCATGGGGTGTCTGCGTACGCCATTAGCGACTTGAGGGGCTGACACCAGTGTCTTTTTTCTTTTCTGATTTCGACCATCAACAGCCGAGGAGTTTACGCATGTCATCACTGTTTTTCTCTCGTTTCTTTCACAAAAGACAAAAAAAAAAAAAAAAGATACAAGTATTTTCGTGTGAGTTTCTCGCTTCCAGTTCTTATCCATACGAAGCTGGCATTACGACAATTTCGAATTCGGCCGAACTTTTGTTCGGATTCCCAAAAGGGAAAACTTAATTTCGCTGTCACACATCGAGGGAGCACATTCTCATGGGGACTGAAAAATATCAATGAAAAAAAATATGGCAGTGATGGAAGGGATATGAGCTGAGGATTGCTTTTTTTTTCCTCAATGTGTTTCTCTTTTTCGTCAAGTTAGGGGGGAGGAGTGTGGTACGGTACGGAATGGTACGGAATGGTATTCAAGCAGGGAATGGAGGACGATGAACAGGGATGACGAGGTATTCCCCTATGCCAACCGTGGCTTTTTCTAGTTGGAGTCAGAAAGTCAAAAAAAATAGTTCCTTGGAAATTGGTTCTTAGTTTGCTGTGTCATGTGAATATGGATGTGTTTACTAGAGTGAAGTCCTCTTAAGTGATGTTATCCTGATGCCGCCACAGATCGCACTTTCGAGCGCCACAAATGGCCAGGGAAAAGCGTGACTTGACGCCACGATTATATTCCTCGAGGGATCCCAGCAGGAAAATCATCAGCGCCCATATAGGATTCGCCAGAAGCTAGGACTGCTGCCCTCGCCGCACCGCCAGTTTCTTGTTTCGCGTAGACTTTCACACAAGATCGACCTTGTCATTGCCCACCGTACGGCACTAGCTTAGCATCAAAACAGCTGCAGCTCGAAATCTCGATCGCGTTGGGCCATGTTGGATTTTCCGCCTGCGTCCCCCCTTCCAAGCCTCCATCCCACCGCCTCCGCATTCGCATCCGCCGGCCCGCCTGGCTCAACAAGGCGGATACCGCCCGCCTCTCCGCCGCCACTCCCTCCCACAGCAGCAGCGAGGACCTGCTCGCCACCATCTCCAGCATCGAGGAGACCGCGACCCAGCTCCTCGCACACCAATCCCGCGTCTCCCCGCCAACCCAGCATCCCCCGCCAGGCTTCTCCGCCCGTCCCCGGGGGGCAGAAGCGCTCGTCAGGGTCTGGTTCTACTTCCCGAGCATCAGCACGCGCAGCAAGCGGGACGACCCGGTCGCGCAGGCCCCGCGGCACGCGCTCTCGGGGTTCTTGTATGCGGGCAAGCCGGGGATCCTGTGTCTGGAGGGCGCGGAGGCGGCGGTCGATGCGTATATGCAGTTTGTTAAGACGGAGAGCTGGGGCGATATCCCCGCGAGCTGTAACAAGGTGAGCGAGAGGGTGGGGGAGACTTTGGGCGGGGAAGAGGGTGAGGGTGAGGGTGAGGGGGGAAGGGAAGCGGGGGGCAAGGGGAGGAGGTTTGTGGGGATGAGGGAGATCACGGATGAGGTCGGGGAGAGGAGGGGGGAGAGGGCGAATAGAGCGGATTTGAGGGCGCTGGGGCTTGGTGGGATGGTGGGGAGGGTGGTTATGTGAGTCCTTTTTTTTTTTTTTTTTTGCGTTGAGGTGTCCGAGGGATGCGGGTGCTGGATGTGTTGGGCAAGAGCGCATATGCGATCAGTTCACGGTAGGGGGGGTCCACTCTTGCTTTCTTCGTTCTAAATTTTAGGTTTCATGAACACGTTGAGGCTGCACTTGCGCCATAGGTAGCATAGGAAGGGCACGATGGCTCCTTGAATTGAAATATCCACCCCTTCATCAAACCCTTCTTCTTTCCACTTCTTCCGGTGTGTTCCGTAAAATAACTCTCCATCTTCCTCCTGCCTTGACCATGTCATCACGCTAATGAATAACACCCTCTAGCCAGTCAAGCCGCAGCAGTCGAGCCATTGCAACGTCAGAACTTTTGTTCCAAGCTGGTATTTTACACGACCAAGGCCCCCCGATGTTTACTCTGACGAACCGAATTGTGTAAATACCCCCATGAGACCAATATGTTCCAAACCGTGTGCCAAGGCGAGGGCCAGCGTCCAGAACAGGAGAATGTCGGCACGGAGGGAAACTGCGCGGCCAGCACGCGAATGCAGCTTCCTGCAGCATTTTCCGCAGGTTCCCGAAGCTGCCTGCATGTTTCGCAGTAGCGAGGACACGTGGGAACATCGACGTGCGTACATTACAGGATGGTTAGAGCGCATTAGCTGCCGACTATTATCCTGCACAGTATCGTACTATCGTGATGTACAGTATAGCGTAGTTACTAGACCTAAGTAAAGTCATGACCTGTTTCTAGGCGAAGAAGTAGTACAGTATGACGACTCTGTGGAATTATCTTTTTACTTTGGAACTCCGGGGATGATTCATCCCTGCCGATGACTTGCAGTCTGATGCTTGCGACGACGCCTGCACCGACGGTGCGGCCGCCTTCACGGATAGCGAAGCGCAGCTTCTCTTCCATCGCGATCGGCACGATCAGGTGCACTT
>JAOYMO020062630.1:0-10797 GCA_025802455.2 Iodosphaeria phyllophila
GGTCTACCTGAATGACACGATCGGCCACAACCGGATCGGCCTCGTAAACCGCCAAGTAATGGTCTTTGTCTGGAATTTGGCTTTTGTCTTGTTCGCCTGAACGAATTTGGGAATTGTCGGCAACTAAGTACGCGGAAAGATTGACACCTTTGTCACGTCCAACGGAATTGTCCGCTGCGCCAAGGATCATCTCGGTTTCGCTTACGACTTCTTTGACTTGGAATTGGGCTGCCTGAAGTGTATCGGAAAGGAGTCCGACCTTCATCTTTGTTCGATAACCTCGCGTACTAGCGACTATAATGCCACCAAACGCGGTACCGTCAGCTGTGAGCGGCTGTGCCTCATTGGCAAGCCACTTGCGCTCAAGTGCCATAAAACCCATTTCCCCGTAGATCCTAACCCTTGTTAGGACACCTTAAAGATTGGGTCAGTAGGTATTATTTCCAGGAGATAGTGATTCTACAAGGCTTTTTACAAGGGTAGCAAAGAAGTTTACCATCCCAATAAGCATCCCAATAATCGCCAAACAGATAAGCCGGCTGATATTTCCAGGATGGGCAGTTAGGAAGGCGAACGCCATAGCCTAAATTGTGGTAGAACTCTACGATTCCCTTAAGATCCATTTTATCGTTGTGACGGGGCTAACCGAGAATTTGCCTTGGGCGATAGCTTGAGCGATCATTCCTTCCAAATGGGAAATGAATAAAGCGTTAGCTGCGTTTTCGATCGCTGCTTCTGCTGCCGTTGAACTTGCATTTGCCGAGGACTTGGTAGGTGTTGCCATACCTAAAGATTGGTTCAAGGGAAGGGAATCGCACCCTCATCACCGCCTTCACAGGGCGGGGTTTTGTCTTGCTAAACTACCCCAGAGACATTATACCCGATCGGGTACCATAACTTGCGTTTTCACCTAAATCATACCCGATCGGGATTATTTTCCCTTTTTTAGCACTTTTCAGGAAAAATATTCCCGATCGGTAACTTATATTACGAAGGTAATCAAATGGTATTTGAATCAAATACAATTGTTAATCATTCGTAATCACAGATATTTTTAGAACTATTACAGGCTATTCCGCGAGGTATTACCTGAATAATGGCGGGGATGATAGGAATTGAACCTATGACCTTCGGCTTCGTAGACCGCTGCTCTGTCCGCTGAGCTACATCCCCAAAAATGGCCGGTGAGATCGGAATCGAACCGATGGCCTTTAGATTTTCAAACTAACGCTCTACCAACTGAGCTACTCACCGAAACTTGGCGAAGCATGGGAGAATCGAACTCCCGACATACCCTAGACAGGGGTAGGTTTTACCACTAAACTAATGCTCCAAAATTGGTAGCGCACCTGGGACTCGAACCCAGCTAGAGAAGCTTATGAGACTTCCGTCCACACCCGTTGACTTGTGCGCTATAAAAACTTATCCACCATCACTTGATGGCGGCGCGTATGGGTTTCGATCCCATTTCTGCCGGTTGAAAGCCGGCGATCCTAGCCACTAGACGAACGCGCTATAAAAATTGGCTGTGTGTCCAGGAGTCGAACCTGGCTCCATCCTGATTAACAGTCAGGTGCTTACGCCTCGTTTGCTTACACACAACATGAACTTGGTCCAAGAGGGGAGAATCGGACCCCCGGCCTATCGCATATCAGGCGATTGCTCTACCACTGAGCTACTCTTGGACAAAATTCACAAAACTTAGATCACCCCTCTGGAATCGAACCAGAATTCTCGGTTTCAAAGACCGCTGTCCTGCCATTAGACGACGAGTGATCTAAATTTTGTTTGGTGCCCGTGGAGGGACTCGAACCCCCAACCTTCAGTTTCTAAAACTGCTGTCTCTACCAATTGGACTACACGGGCATGGCCGGCTCCTTTCGGAACCGCGCCCAGTTAAGCGTTGCACTTAACGGGGACTTTAAATTGGTCGAGGAGGTTGGATTTGAACCAACGGACCACAGAGTGGACTGCGTTTACAGCGCAGCGGTTTTAGCCTCTCACACCACTCCTCGATAAAAACTTGGTCTAGGTGGCAGGGATCGAACCTGCATTTCCCCGCCTCCAAAGCGGCACGGATTCCCATATCCCGTCACACCTAGATCAAATCTTAAAACCCCTAAAAACAAAAAAGCCTGGGTACTTTCGTACTCAGGCATCTAGTTTCGGTTTTTGCTATTATTTAAACGCATAGCAAGCGAAATAGATGCCTCTACATATCGAGATCCTGACGCGGTTCATTAATATAAAAATGGTTCATGGACAGTTGCATAATATTTCCTAAAAAGAAGATTCGTTCGCTTACTTAAAAACTATATCATATAAACTGCTAAAACCGTAAAATTCTTAATTACTTGTTTTAATGACAGTTCATAAGTGGAGCTGAATGTGAGATTCGAACTCACGTTGGGTTTTACCCGCCAGTTTACAAAACTGGTCCAATCGACCACTATGGGACTTCAGCAAATGGAGCGCAATGTCGGAATCGAACCGACGAATCCTGGGTGGAAGCCAGGCATGTTACCACTAGCACTAATTGCGCACGTACAAAATAAAAATGGGTCCGGAGAAAATCTCCGAACCCATCCAGGTATCTAATATAAGTTACGAAATTACGGGAGGGAGACTGCTCCGTTTTCGTCTTGGGCACCGGACTCATCGCTGATGCGCGTTCCAGTGTAGTTCACGGTGACGCGGGATGTTGCACGAGCGTTCCAGCCGCTGTTGTGGGCATTAGGTACGCACCCAATTGCCGTAAGAACAGCTAAGCCGGTTTGGCGGTCAACAACCGTGATGGTCACAGCTTCGAGGTTGAGGAGATCTTGGAGCTTAGGCACTTTAGGAAGCGTGTGAACGCCTGCGCCAACGACTTTAAAGCCGTTGCAAGACAGGGTTACTGCCTCGTAAGATGTGACTGCGATCTCGTCTGGGCTATAACGGCCCAAAAGGTGGATCGGCTCGGTTCCGATGTTTACGTTGTAAGTGCAGCTTTCGAAAATGCCGACAAGTTGATTGTCAACATAAACTTTAGCTCTGGCACCTGTCATTACTTTTCCTGGCATATTATGCTCCTATACTCTTAAAAGATTAAGCTGCTTGTTGAACCGCGCTGATCGCGATGTTGATTGGGATGAAGTAGATCGCGGTAGCGAGCTTGATTTCAACCGACACGGACATCGTCGGAGCCGAGATCGACACTTTGGCGTTTTTGAAACCAAGTGGCGCGTCGTCGGACGAAGCGATCATCTTGAGCTTTTTGTATCCATCCATTTTTTGGTAGAGGAAGCTCAGGGCAGTTGCGGCATCCACGTCTGCGAGGGATTGACCAACGAACGCTTTTTGGAAAGAGTCCGCGAGATCCAACACAAGGATGTCGGCGAGATACACAGCTTGAAGGCTGTTGTACACGAAGTTGGTGTCGAAACCGTAGGTCGTTTGGTCGCTAACCCATTTGTTACCAGCGTTATCCTTCGTGAGGATAAGTAGTCCGGCATCAAGGGCGTCTTCTACGTCTCCAGGAGATCCGGAGTCGTAACCAGTTGGGTCTTCGAATGCGATGACGTTAGCGAGCTTGTTCACGATTGCTTTGTAGAATCCGCCAGCTTGCATACCGGCAGCCACTACAGCTCCGTACCAAGGAAGGAAGTTCACAATAGCGCCCGAAGAAGAGAGCTGCGTAACTTTTTGCATCGTCATCGAGCAACGGTAAGTTGCAAGCGATTGGCTCTTAGTTTTTGCTTGCGCGTAAGATCCCCAGAAGGAGAGTACGGCAATACGGTTGCGTTTCAGTTCTGGCGTCGAGTAAGCCAGGCAGTGATTTTTCACAGCTGCATGGATAGCGTCGATCGTGTAGGTCGAAGCGGAATCGGTCAGACCTTCAGCGATGTCGGTAGTAGCGTCGCGAGAGAACAGAGGAACCACGACGTTAACTTGGATACCAGCGAGTTGCTGCACAGCTGCGACGATGTCGGCAGCGGCAGTAGAACCTTTAGCTCCACCCGAAAGGAATGCAGCTACGCCTGGAGCAGGAAGACCTGCTGCGGCAATAGGAGCGAAGTCCGTAGCTTTCGAAGTAGCCATTGCTTTTTGGAAAGCGTTAGCGGCAGACTTCACGCGGCCCGGTTTGACACCAGCAACGGAAGACGCGATACCGATAGCAGACACTGCGTCGAGAGACGACGTAGGAGCTTGCTGAGCAGCAGCCGAAGCCGATGCAGAGTATCCAGGTTGAGCTGCGATGAACGTAGCGAGATCCGCAATCGTGCGGTAGTCAGCAAGAGCGATCGTAAGACCTGCGCCTGCTCCACCAGTAACGGTCGTCGAAAGGGAGCCAGAAGCGATCGTGAGAGTAGCGGTCGTTCCAAGGTATCCGATTTCGAGTGCGATAGCAGCTGCGATGTCTTTTGTTTCGTTCAGACCAGTCGAAGGACGGCTGATTGCAACTTCAACGCCTGGCTCTTGAGCAGAAACCACGAGTCCAGCCGTGAGGCCGAGGGAAGCAAGGTCAGCAGAGCTGTCGATGAGTTGGAAAGATTTTCCGAAACCCTTACGGTTAGCGCCGGCATCAGCAGAGTATGCGATTACGATAGCAGTCGTACCCGAAGCTACGCAAGTCATGCCCGTGAGAGTAGAAGCGGCAGTGAAAGCGGCTTGGATTTCAGCTGCGAGAGTGGAAGCCGAGTTGTGATCCGAAGCAGTAGCGGAAAGGGTAATCGTAGCGACACCTTTACCGTCTTGACGAATTTGGAACTCTGCGCCGTTAAGAGCAGCTCCGAATGCAGGAACCGTGTTCGAAGTCTTAGTTGGAGCAGATTCAGCAGCGATTTGCGTCACTTGAAATTTAAGTTGGTTACCGGACACACCCCAATTTTTATCAGAGAGAGTGCCGTAGTCGGTATCAACCGCAGCCTCAGCTTTGTCGCCAGAGTTCGTCTTAACGATGAACACGCGGTTAGCCGAACCGACGATATTAGAGTCAGCGGAAGGAGACGTAAGTGCGCTCATAGCGTCCACAATTGGTCCCGAAAGGTACTTAGCTTGAACCTTGTCGAATTGGTCTGGCGTGAAAGAATTATCTTTCAGCGAAACGTTTTCGTAGCTATCGCCACCATCAGCTTCACCGATGATTACGATGTTACCCGAAGCGCCCAGTCCAACTGGATTGCTTTTTACAGTCGCAACAGGATATGCGCCTGGGATGTTTGTGTTGATTTCTGGGGTTACCACTCTTTGAGACATTTGTTCTCTCCTTATTTAACTTTTTTAAGTCCGAAGTGGGCTAACCCGGCTTCAAACTGTTCAGGCTTATCCTTATTTACTGCTTTAAGGTGTAGCCAAATAACTTCTTGCATATCTTTGGACATGCCGTATTTGTATTTTTCTTGTGCCCAAAATTTTCTAAATTCTTCTTTTTTCTCAGCGTCAGTCAGTTCTACAATTTCGGGCTTATGTAGAGCTGCGCGATAAGCTTTTGCTTCTGCGAGTGTCATTTCCTCGGATTCCTCTTTGCGAGGTTTGATTTTATTGTCAGCCATAATTAACCCGGTAGTTTCGGCTTAATAGCCTTCATTTCGGCATGGACTTGTTTGTGTGTCTCTTTTACGCCGATGCCGTTGCTTCTTCCGGCAGCTTTTTCACGATGAGCTTCTCCGGCAGTAGAAACTCCGCCAAGGTTAGCTCCGCCTTTTGCTCCACCGCGACGTTCACTGTCGTGAGTGACAGATCCGACGTTTGAGTGAAGGTGAACTCCTTTTTCATGGCCAGTCGCTTTTTCGATTGGAGCGCCGGCAGCTGGAGTAGCCGCTGGTTCAGCTGGAGCCGCAACTGGAGCTGGCTTGCGCTTAGCTTCCATGCGACCCATGAATTTGGCCAATTTGATATGACCTTTATACGGGGAGCCTAAATTCTTTGGTTCTGCGCCTGGAGCTGGGTTACCATTGTAATTGTCCTTCGGCTCGCCCTGTGCAACAGGACCGTCCGGAAGGTTTTGGTCTGCCTTAGCAAGCTTCGAAGCCTTCAAAAGCTCGTGAGCTTTAGCAAGAACTGCGATGGTAGCTTCTTTTGCGCTAATTTTCTTTTCATCTGCCATATTGACCTCTGTACTCTTGGAAGATTGCTTCTTAGTGTTAGCCTTATCCAAAAAAGCCTTTAGATTTCCAACACTTGGCTTTTTATAGCCCTTAAATTCATCCGATTTGTAAAACAAAGAAGGCTTATCTCCGGCATCTGCCATCTTTTTAGCCTTCGGGGTTTTTACCGTAGTGGACGCTGCCGGCTTAGCTGGAGGAACGGGAGCACCCGGTACCTTGGTCAGACTAGCTTCTGGTTTGGGGAGTGCCCCAAGACTTGGCAACTTTAATTTCATACGATAAAGATTGCTTACTCAGCTTCCGAATCACCGCCGTCATTAATGGTTTCCCAGGATTGCTCCTCGTTATCCAAAAAGTCAGGGGTATCCAGATTGCTTAAAATTTTAATTCCGCCTTTGAAGCCGGTTTGTGCTCCATTGCCAAGTTTCGCGCTTTCGATAATGCGGCGCGGAGTTTTGATCCAGGTATTCTCGACCATTCCAGTCAGGCTTATGTAACGTGACCAAGCTACTTCGCCGCCCGGACCCGTAAAATTAGGGTTTTCCTGTATGTCGGAACTGGAAAGAGAGCTTTGAGAGAAACCGTTTGCTTCGAGGAGACCTTCTCGATACCTTAACAGGGAATAGAGGACAATCGAATGCAGCCAAAGGAGTGTCTGAGGATCGCCATGAACATGGCATCCAATGTTGTACGTTTCCTGGAAGAAGGTATGCTCTACTCTGGCTTTGTAGAATTGATACTGTGGAACTACGGCGTACTTGGATGCTGTGAGCGTAAGGCCTTGTTCAATTACGATACCATCAGGAATTACATCGCTAATAGTGTATCCGTTGCCGGTAGCCGGATCTACAAGTAACATGCCTTGAGCTATGTCGTCGAATCCAGCTGTAGTGGAAGGAATAGTAACTTCACCCGTCATTGCGTCATATGTGATCGCGAGAGGCTTAACGACGTAAGGAATCTTTTGGCCAATTCGTTGAGGAAGAAGGATAATACTTTCAGAAGAAGCGTCACCTAAGTGTTTCATTTCTTCTTTTTCTACGGAAGTTCCTAGGCTCAGAGTGATGCACGGGAAACGGTCGCGGTCAGCGCGTTTTTCCATGTAGATGTCGATCTGGTTATTTTTCAGCCATTCTTTGCACGCGTCGATCTGCTTTTGGCCGTACTTATCCTTAAGGTACGGATTCGAAAGAACGTCGCCCAGGATGTCGTCGATCAACCATGGATTTTTCTTAAGATCTTCCAGGCCAAGCTCGATAGCTGTCTTAATTGTTAGGTCGGATTGAAAAATAGCCATATTATTTGTACTTCTCTAAAATCGCAGGCATGATGACGGTTTCCCATTCATTCTTTGCCCACTCTTCCGCACGTTTAAAATATTGTTTGCCTTGAAAACCAGGGTGAATCCATTTCCCTTGGGACGCAGGGCCATCCGTAACCGTTCTGAAGGTGACCGCCTGGCGATCAACTTTTCCGGTTTTTTCATTCATAGTTTGATATATCGCTAAACGCTCTAATGCCGGCGTACTAGCTTTGGAGGTAGGTCTGGAAGATTCCATATTAATGTCACGGATTTTGCCCAAACGAGGTGAACCAGTTTTAGGGTCCATGTCGAGCTGCTTCAGCTTAACACCTTCCATTTTTAGCTTAGCGCGGACTGCGGCACCCAACTCTTTGGCCAATGGGTTCTGCTGGGAAGGCGGCTTACTGTGGTCAAAAGGAATGATGTTGTAGCGCCCGCCGCCGGCTTTAGATTTACCGTTTTTAAGAAGGTCAGGCTTCATGTCTTTTCCAGGCTCAATACCTTCGTCGATCCAAATAGCTTTCGGATCTAGCGAGATCACCCAAAGACCTGGCTCAACTTCTTCAACGTCGAGGATCTTTTTACCTTCGTCGTTTTTCGCATCCATCAAATGAGCAGCAGAGTGAAGCTCTTCGGAAGCCCACTCCTTGATCTTAGCGTGAGTTTGGTTGGCGACCATGCCGACACCTTGCTCAAGCTCTTTTTCAATCTGCGATGCGAATTCTTTGAACTGTGCAGCGATAGCTGCAACGTCAAAGTCAATTTTGATCGACATTGCGGTTGACCGGATCTTTCACTGGCACGCCAGTAGGACTTGCTACTTTCGCTTCCTTACGGTCAATCCAACGTGTCTTACCAGTTTTAGGGTCAATGATTTTTTGTTGACCTTTACCGTTAATAGCGCCGGCAGCGTATGGAGTACGTGCGATGTGCTTAGTTGTGTGTTTTGCGGAAAGTTTGCCAGCACCACCTAACGGGGCTGGCCCATTACTGTGGGGCTTGACCGGCGTCCCCCTGGGTCGCCGGAGCTTGTCCAGGTTGATCCTGAGCAGGAGCATCTTCCGTAGTTTGTTCGTTGGAAACTAATCCAAGCATCTTACCCATTTCAATCATGGCTTTAAGCATGATGATCGTGGAGCCATAAAGCTGAGGCGCTTGTTGTTTAGCTTGTTCGAGAACGTTCTTTTGAGATTTCACTGCCTGTAAAGCTTGACCAATGAGATTAGTAACTTTTTCTTTGCTGATCGCTTGAGCTTGTTGATCGAGTCCACCCTGAAGAACTTGGGTGAGATCTGGATTAGCTTCATTCTCGTCTTCGGAAAGATCCATTTCGCCTTCTTGAGGGTCCATGAATCCGTCATCGCGAGCGACGCCATCTACCATAGTTGTAGACGCTGGGGCAATTTCAGAAGGATCGAGCGCATTAACGGCGCCGGCTTCAGATTGCGTATTTGGATCGTCGGTAGTAACCATCGCTGCGAGCTGATTTGCAGCTGGATTTGCGGCTCCAGGAGCGGTTGGTCCAGCAGGAGCTGCGCCAGCTTCAGATTCAACACAATACTGACAATCGTCGCCAGTGTGATCGTGAGCTGGAGGAGTAGCCTCAGCTTCTGCGCAATACTGGCAGTTATCATCGGTATGTTCGTGATCCGCTTCTGCTTCTGCGCAATACTGGCAGTCGTCCGTGTGATCGTGGTCAGCAGCAGGAGCTGCGGCAGCGGACTGCTCGGCTTCTACACAATACTGACAATTATCACCTGAAGCTTGTGCAGCGTCGTGCTCGTTGCAATACTGACAGTCATCTCCGTGACTATCTTGCTCAGCTTCTGCGCAATACTGACAATGAGGTTCAGAGGTAGGGACTTGAGCGTCTTCTTTTCCAAGGTATGCTTCTCCAATTTTCTTTTCTTCTTCTGTTCCGGTGCCGGCAGCAACATGCTCTTGAGCAGCTGCTAATTCTTCGTCAACGGATGGGTCGTATTGAACGACTTGATTTTTTCCACGGAATTTACCGGCCATAAGGGATTTGCCGGCCTGTGAAAGAGTAGAGCCAACACCAACGGTGATGGTCAGACCAACTGCGAACGCGTAATCAGCGCGAAGTTGTTCGATGTTTGCAATAGCTTCAGACGGGACCTGAAAAGTTCCTTCGTCTCCGCCGCCAGATACGATCTGTCCGCCGTTTTCTTCCGCCCAATGTTTCACGATCTCGTGGCCGTGAGCGATGCGATTGGAAATCTCGTGTAATTTATTTACGTCATCGGCAAGCACAGCTTGGCCAACCATACGTCCGGCGTTGTCGCCGTCATAGGCCATGAACACTTGTTGAGATGGTACTTGAGGTTGTTGTGGGTTAAGCATGTTTTTTCCTCATTACTTCGAGGAGCATCTCAATGTTTTCTTCATCCCAGCCTTTGCTGAAACGGACCTTGATGCCGCCTTCTGTTTTTTTAATGAAAACTTTTTTCTCACGGTCATCGCCTAGGCAGATGCATCCGGAAAATAGTTGGCCGTCGAATATATTCTTTTGGCAGTCTGGGCAGTGGACGTTTTCGCCCTTTGCCATCTCTACGCTAAATTCTTGTGGCTTCTTTTTCTTCCTTTTTTCAAGGAACTCTTTAAGAGGTGAAACCTTTTTAGGTTTTGAGGTAGATTCACTCATCATCAAACTCACTTCAGGAAGGGCTGGCTCTGCTGCCGGCTCCGGTTTTTTGTCCAGTGATTCGGTAAGTTTCATGAGGAGAAGCTTGGCGACAGCGTCTTTGTGGGCCAACTTATGCTCTACAACTTCTTCGACAAGGGATCGCATAGCGATTCTGTCTTCGATGAGCTTTTGAACTTTGTCTTCGGCACCTTCGGCCATTTCAGCCTTGTGTTCCGGTTTCTTGTCCATGTCGTAAAGCTCGAATGCGCTCAAAATTACCAAGCCAATGCCTGGGAGCGAACGGTATTTGAAATCGACTACGACTTTATTTTCTTCTTCAAGCTGTCCAGAGTAAACGTCGCGCTCATGTTTGTCCACAAGGAGCTTAGCGTTTTTACCAAAAGGGAGAGGGATGTCTTTGTGATCGCCAATAGACATAGCGGACAATTCTCTAATGAGAATCGCCATCACTGTGCGAGGTACGATCTGAAGAGCAGTTTTAATCTCTTCGTGGTCGATCGTGGTGCGAGTACCAGGTTTCCAAAGTTCAACCTTAGCGAGAGACTCAAAAAAGTCTTCGCCCAAAGTCTGACTAAGAAATTGGTCGGCCTTGATAGACATTAGGCTTACCTTAGTTTTGGTTTACGAACGTGTCGTCGTTGATGATGTATACGAGAAGAGTTGCTGCGGTGCCTTTGATCCACTCAGCGTCGTAACAAGCCACGAAAGTCCAATCGTTTGGCTTACAAGCAATACCGACG
>JAOYMO020062711.1:0-10794 GCA_025802455.2 Iodosphaeria phyllophila
CGGCGGAATCCAAAACATAACCGATATCCATCAGCACATTGTAATAAGACGTCATAAAGTTGGCGCCGTCGGTTCCCAGGTAGAGATCCGTGGTGTTATAGGCAAAGACGTTATTGAGCCAGTTGTAGGTCTTTGCGTTGAAGTTCGTTCCATTCTGCCAGTACCAGGGAAAATCGCCAATCAAGTTTTCATCCACGACCAGCATATTGGGCATGTTGAGAGCGGTGAGTCGGAACTGGACGCGCTCGCGCGGGAACTGCACCTGTGCGTGTCGAGGAGCCACGACGGTGAGGACGAGAGTCCATGGGCCGCGGTCCAGGCCACGATCACCGATCCGAGCGACGCCACCTTCAGGCAACCGCGCGGCAACTGGGTATCGGGCGTCCCGCTCTGCCAGTCCTGCTACGACCGGATTCTCGCGGGCCTGCCGTTCGGCTACGTCTTCGTCGAGAAGTCCTTCGAGCCCATGAGCGCCTGCGGGCTCGTCGTCGAGCACTGGGGCGACACCTGCGGGGACGACGATTGCATGACCTGTGGCTGAGCGGCAGAGCGGCTTCCAGCGCCACATCGACTACAAGACCGCGGTCGGCAACCCGCCTGCGCGCGGGGGCATCAAGAACGCCCACCATCTGGGCTCCTGGGAACTCCAGGAAGGGATGCGGATCATCCAGCCATCGAGCGACCGGGAGGCCATCCTCGTGGGCATCGGCCACCACCGCTGGAGCACGAACGAGTACTGGATGATCGACCTCGACGTGCCGGATGGCTGGGGCCAAACAAGAATTCAGGTTCCGGTCCACTGGCTCAGAGCCACGTGGTTCCCGAAGGACCGCTACTGGGAGGCGCTGGAGGCCGCGACTCGACCCGACTAGACATGAAGTCTAGTCGCCCTTGTCAATAGGCCCGGATGTCGAGATTGACTTTCGTCACCCGGCCGAGGACAATGGCTCCGGTCAACCCCTAGATGTGCCCAAGAATTCAGCCCCGAAAGAAGAATCCATGTCTCGCAAGACCGCCTTCACCCTCGCGATCGTCTGCACCATCATCGGCCTCGCGGCGCTCCTGTTCACGAGTTACTTCTTGCCGTGGCTGATCTACGTCGCACCATTCGCGCTGGTGGCCGCGTTCATCTTCTTCATGGTCGGCTTCACGCGGGGCAAGGTCACTCTCTGATGGGGACGATGAACTGGCACGAGGGGGTCACCCCCAAGGCCTCCGATCCCGAGCCGCCCGAGGACCGCACGCTCGGATGGCAACCGGCCCCGGATGGCAATGGCATGCGCTGGTGGACCGGCCGTCAGTGGACCGAGGCAACATCCGGGCGCACCGATGGCTAAGCAGGTCTGGAAGCGACTGGTCGAACTCGGAGGGCCGATCGAACTCGCGACCACCAAGTTGATCCCCTTCGTCACCTTCGCGCCGGGCGGGCTCTACGTCTACTTCGAGACGCCGACCGATGAGCCCGTCAGCATCTTCACGCTCCAGGTCTTCCTGACGGGGGTCAACGTGCCGGACTCGGCCGAGTGGATCGGGAGCGCCACGGATGGTCAGTTCGTCGGCCACCTGTACTGCCTGAAGACGGTGCCGTACTAATTCTCGAATTGGTCTTGCGCTGAGTGACAACTGTCACCTAGACTGAGGGTATCGAGAGAGACGCCCCAGGAGGCCCACCATGGACATCAAAGAGACCACCACCTTCGCCATCAACCACGGCTTCGTCGAGGTCAACGGAGGCTTCGCCAAGGCCTGCGGCCGTTGCGGCGGAACTGGCGTCACCGTCTTCCACTGGGTCGACAACGGCCGGTGCTTCGACTGCGGTGGTGCTCGCTACGAGGGCCGGGTCTTCCCGCCCAGCGAGGTCGTCGCCGTGATCGAGAAGCGCGAGAAGGCACGCGCCGCTCGCCAGGCCAAGGCCGCGGCTGAAGCCGCCAAGAAGAGCGCCGCATGGATGGCCCAGGAGGCCGAGCGCGCGGCCGCTGAAGCGGCTCGCAACGCCGCCCGTCGCGCCGCGGCTGAGGTCTTCGAGTTCGTCGCCAACGAGGGCGAGAAGGTCGAGTTCGACGCCGAGGTCACCTTCAAGAAGTACATCGAGCCCCAGCGCTACGGCTTCGCCGGGAACTGGATGGTCATCTTCAAGATCGACGAGACCCACGAGGTCAAGACCTTCAGCGCCGCCAAGGCGATCGAGGATGTCGAGGTCGGCCAGAAGGTCCACGTCGTCGGTGTCGTCAAGAAGAACGAGGCCTGGGAGGGCAAGAAGGTCAGCCAGATCGCCCGCCCGAAGGTCACCGAGCCGCAGATGGCACTGTTCGCGTGAACGAGGTCTACGGGCTCTTCGAGGCCGCTCGCGCCAAGGAGGAGGGCTTCCCCGTCTCGGGCGACGCACTCCGGCGCTTCACCTACGACCCCCACCCGACTCAGCCGTTCCGCATGCCGGACCTCCTCTGGCCCAATGCGGCCGTATCACGGTCATGCACGAAGAAGACCGGATCGTCGCGGCCGAAGATGACGAGCACTTCCCCGACGTCTGCAAACTCTCTCTGACGCGGCCCAGTGCCGTCCATGGAGGCACGTCCAGCGACTCGCTCCGCCTGACCTTCTCGGAGGCTGTCAAGGCCCACGAGGCGCTGGGCGAATGGCTGGCAGGCTAGGGGCATGGATCACGACTACTCGGCCAAGCCCTACTTCGACGCCTTCTGCTTCTACTGCAAGGAGGGCCACGGCACGCCGGAGGCTCTGCGCGAGCACGTGATGAAGAAGCACGCCGCCAGCCCCCGTGCTGCCTTGTTCTTCATGGACAAGATTCTCCCGGTCGGAGAGTTGACAACTGTCACCACTGAGAGTAAGGTGAAAGGAAGTCAAGAAATCACTCCGGAAGGGGGTGGCAACATGAGCATTTCATTGAAGGAACTCGAAGAGGACCTGAGCAACACGTTCATCCCCGTGGATGACGACCCCAACGGCGGGTCGGCCGGTGCCCCCCTGAAGGACATCCTCCCGGCTCCCGGCATCAAGGCCCTCGCACTGACCGTCTGGTCACTGATGGGCGGCAAGTAATGCCCGCAGGCGTGCACCCTCAGGCCGATCCGATCACCATGCTCCAGTTGGGCTACCTCAGCGAACTGGACGACATCGGATCGGCCTTGGTGCACATCCAGGCGATCGAGAAGTTCGGGCACGACAGCGAAGCCATCCTCGTGCTCCATTCGATCAAGTCGCTCTACGCCGGGCGCGCTCGCCAGACTCTGCGCAGGCTGGAGAAGACTGGCTTCAAGATCGAGCCGGGGTATCTCAACGATGCCGATTGACACTTCGACCATCAGCGGCCGCGCTCGCGCGAACGCCTGGTCTCGTGAGTGGCGCAAGCGCCCCGACGTCCATGCACGGCACCTGGAGGCCAACGCTCGCTACCGAGCCGAGAACCTGGAGCGCGTCCGCGCGCGGGATCGCGAGTACTCCCGGCAGTACCGAGCGCGCAAGCGTGCTGAGTTGACAACTGTCACCTGATGTGAGAGCCTGAAGGTAATTCAACTACCAGGAGGCACACCATGACATGGGGACTCGCGGCCATCAAGGGCGCATACGACAAGGGCGCGAAGAACGAAGAGTTCTCGCATCTCATCATCAGCCACAACACCTTCGACTTCGATCAGATGAGCACCTACGTGCTCGCCGGTGATGACCCCCGCGTCACGTGGGAGAACTCGGAAGCCAAGAAGTCCGGCCACGATCGCATCGATGAGGTCTACCGCTTCTCGCTCGGCTGGGAGTCTCAGTCCAAGGAGCGTCGCGCGATGCACTGGGAGTTCGAGCCCAACGACACCGACGACATCCGGCTGAACGCCAACGAGTCGGCCTACAAGCAGGACATCATGGGCGCTCGCGAGCCGGAGGCCCTGATGGCCTTCGCCGCCCTGCACGACCTTCGCAACGACTGGCACGAGCCGGACAACTCCTCGGTCAACGCTCGGGTCGTCGGGGATCATCTCGACAACGCCATGGGCCACCACATCGACCAGAAGGCGATCGACGAGAACTACCAGGAACTGGTCGTCATCCTCACGGTCGACGGCGTGGACGCGCTCGCGGTCAACCTCGCGAATCTCCTGGCGTGGGCCTCCACTCCGAAGGAGTAGTTGAGCCCGTATCACGGTCATGACGAACATCGATGACCTGGCCGCTGACATCCGAGAGGTCGACGGAGAGAACAACCTCGGAGCCGGGGCGCTGGCGGAGGCCCTGATTGCCAAGGGGTGGTCCAAGCCCGCCCCGGCTCCCGAGTTCAAGGACCTGAAGGACTACAAGTCCGGCGACCCCGTGATCGTCCTGAGCACGCGGGACTACAAGGAGCACGAGGGCCGCGTCTCCGAGATGGATCGCAACGGCGTGCTCCACGTCGACACCGACCGCGGACCCGTCTCGATCATGAACAAGAAGAACGTCCGCCCGCAGTGAAGTACGTCGAGGCGGAGGGCCTGGCCGAGCGTCTTGAAGGGATCAAGAATCAGTTCGACCAGGCCATCAACGCGACCCTCGCTTCCAACCCCGACAACAGAATCCGCATGGCGGAACTGCGGGGCGCTCGCGACGCCTCAGCCGCGATTCTCAACCTGATCCCCGGCATGACCAAAGAATTCACGGAGCCCGAACCCGAATGAGCGCTGAACTGATCTACAAGACCGACTCGCCCGTAGCCCTCCAGTGGTGGGACGAGACCGAGGCCGCGCTCGAAGCAGATCGCGTCCGACTCGCGGGCCTCATCGACGAGTGGACCCTGGAGTTCGGCCGAGTCAAGGGCGCAGAGCGCGACATCTACGTGCGCCGCGGCTGGGGTGGCGAGCGAATCATCGATGGCATGAAGCCAAGCGAGCCCGAGACGATCAACCCACCGACCGGCTGGCGCTTCGACAAGACCCGCGGCTACCTCGTGCCCGCCCTGCGCACGACCGAGGGCAAGGCCCTGGCCAAGAAGATGCGCGACATGCGCGGGACCGAGTGGCGCAAGGACATCGAGAAGATCGGCGTGCCTTCCTCGCTCATCCTCCACGACGGCCCCGGCACGAATCACGTCTACAACGCGGGCTTCGAGTTCGACGATCAGGCGCGCGTGCTGTACCAGACCTGGGGCACCGTCTGGGTCGAGAAGGACGTGCTCGAAGAGCAGAAGAAGAATTCGGAAATCACTCAGATCGTCTGGGTCGAGTGCCCGCGGTCGGAGTACTTCGCGTTCAAGGAGCGGGCCGAAGCCCAGCGTGCCTAGGATGCGCTCATGGGCGGCAAGTACTCCGAGTGCAAGGCAGGTCATCGCGTGATTACCATCTCGTGGTCTCAGTTGAAGACCCACATGGAGTGCAAGCAACGCGCCTCGCTGTACCGTCAGGGCAAGCGCGCCAAGATGGTCGACCAGCGCATCTTCTTCCCCGGCACCGTGACCGACCGCGTGGTCCGGCAGTGGCTGGAGGAGTCGCCCGGTGACCTCGGGCGGATGCCTTCCATGGTCGAGGGGATCATCGAGCGCGAACTCGCCGTGATCCACGACGAAGGCGGGCAGGTGAAGTGGAAGTCGCTGGACGATCGCGCGTCGATCACGGCCGACTGCATCGAGGCCGTCACCAACATCGAGCCGGACCTGATGAAGTTCGTCGTCCCCTACGAGTTCCAGCCCGCCTATCGCTTCCGCACCCCGATGTTCGTGCCCGACCCGCGCGGGGGCGAAATCGAAATCATGCTCATCGGGGAGATGGACATCAAGGTCCACCGCGTCGACATGGACTGGTGGTTCATCTTCGACGTCAAGCACACCCGCGACACTGGCTACTGGCGTAAGACCCAGGGCCAACTGACCTTCTACGACCTCCAGAACGACATCCAGGAGGGACAGCCCAGCAAGGCTCGCGCGCTCCTCCAGCCCTTGTGTCCGGAGCCCGTGAAGCAGATCAAACTCGACGACGCCAAGCGCTCGGAGATGCTGGCCCGCGTGACCTCCATGGTGAAGGACATCGTGATGGAGGACTTCCCCGTCCGGGAGGATCGCACCAAGTGCGGCTTCTGCGACGCGAAGCACGCCTGCATCCGGTTCCAGCCGGTCATCAACGCGGACGGCCGCAAGACCCTGGCATTCTGAGTTCCCCTCGCCGTATCACGGTCATGTCAGACATCTCAGCAAGCCTGAAAACCGCCACCGCCCGACTCGATGCCGCGAAGACGCGGAAGGTGCGAGCGGAGGTCGAGAAGTCTCAGGCCGAAGCCTCCCTGGCCGACACTCAGGCCGCGCTCCGGGAGTTCGGCGTGAAGACGTCGGCCGACATCACTCGGGTCCGCAAGGAACTCTCCGACTACGCCGAAGCAGAGATGGCCGAGGTCGAGCGCCTGCTGGCCGAGGCCGGAGCGTGAGCGACCTCCAAGCCCTCTCGGAGCAGGAGAACGAGGACCCCGAACTGGTTCCTGAAATTCTTCCTGTCGACGCGCGCCTGCTGATCGCCGGGACGACGGCGGACCTCCTCCGACTCTTCCAGCGCGCGAGCGCCCTGGCTCCGCAGAAGGAACTGATCCCCGGCACCAGCCAGGCGCTCATCGAGGCGATCCTGGAGCCCGGCACCAGCCCGTACCTCCGCGTCAGTGCGAGCGACAACTCGATGTGGCTGGCCATCGTCAGTGACGGGCCGATCCGAATCAAGATTCCGGGAGCCGTCCTGGTCCCGGCCAAGAAGATGCTCGACGTGCTGAAGCAGGCCCCCGGCAAGAACACCAAGATCACGGTGATCGGGAACACCGCGAGCGTCGTCAGCGGCCGCGCCCAGTGGAACATCGCGATCGGGGTGGGAGAGCGTCTGTCCTCGACCCCGCAGGACATGGACGTCGAGACCTTCCCAGTGACCGCAGGAGCCCTCAGGGAGGGGCTGAAGGCCGTGAGGCCTGCCGTGTCCACCAACGACGCCAGAGGCTCCCTGATGCAGGCCCACGTGGCTCTGGGGTCCATCACAGCGTCGGACGGCCCCAGGCTCCACAGGTGGCGCGTGCGGGGCCTGAGCCAGCAGGTGGCGACGGACATCCCCGCGAGTACGATCGCGCACGTCCTGGCTGTCCTGGACCCCCTGCCCGAGGATGAGGAAATTCTTCTCGGATCGAGCGACAACAGGATCGTCTTCAACATCGGGGGGAGCACGATCGTCAGCCAGCGCCTGCACTACCAGTTCCCCGACGTGGATGCTCTCGTGCTCGGGCCGACCTTCACGCATGAGTTCTCCCTCGTGGTCGGCCGGGACGACCTGCTCACCGCAGTCAAGCGCGTGCGCGTCAACGCTGATCCGGATCGCGCGGCCATCCAGTTGTCGCTGAGCCCGCGAGCGGCCGGTGAGGGCTGGAACCTGAACGTCTCCGCGCGGGATCGGAACGGCAACGCGGCTCAGGAGTACGTGGTGGCCCAGTGGAGCGACACGCGCGCTCGCGAGATGACCTTCAACCACGCCCACCTGGTCGACCTGCTCAACAGCCTGCCGGACGACATCGCGATCTTCCGGCTCGGACCGGACAGCAAGACCGCCCACAGCGCGCTCTTCATCGAGAGCGAGGAGTTCACCGGAATCCTGACGCAATCAATGCGTGGGGATTGGTCAACTTAGGCTGAACCTGTGCTAGTCTCAACAACCACAATCCCCGAGAGGAATTCAACAATGAGCGACACCATCATCCGGGTCACCCCGGTCCAGGCTCGCGGCAACGCGCGTCTCGAATCACTGCGTCAGGCGGCGCGCGAGGTCTACGAAGAGGTCGGCCGAGACAACCTGACCACCAACATGGTGGCCGAGCGCGCCGGAGCCAGCATCGGCACCGTCTACCGCTACTTCCCGGATCGGGTCGCCATCATGGACGACATCCACCCGAACCGCGACCTGCCCGCGAAGGTGCTCGACGAAGTGATCGCCGTCATGAACGACATCAAGATCGAGAATCCGCGTGAGCGTCTTCGCCAGGCGCGGAAGATCGTCGAGGAGTCCGGCGTCTTCGGCACGCCGGTCGCTGAGTAGGCTACTCAGCACGAAGGGCCCCAGCATTTCACGCGGATGCTGGGGCCCTTTTCTATCCCCAGAACGAGGGGAGGGCAGATCGCAACGAGGGGTGATACGTTCCAAGCCGCCATGGATCAGAACCCCGAAGATCACTCCCCCATCGAGGAGCACGTGTTCGTCGTGCCCGCTCAGCCCCTCCAGGAGGGCGCAGGAGCCCCGGAGAGCGCCTAGGACGTCTGGAGCGACGCAGTGCCCGTGACCACGATGTCCGGGCGCGGAGACTCCAGCGTGGGGGACGGACGGTGGACCGTGATGATGATCGTCTCGACGTCCATCCCAGGATGACGCACGAGGCTGTCGGCCAGGTCTGCGATCGTATGGGCGATTGCCCGGCGACTCGTGTCAGATGACAGCGAGCCCCGCACACGTGCCGACAAGTCGACGACGGTGCTGTCCTTGTAGAGCGCTTCCGGCCGAAGGTCCATGGTCTCCTCTTCTCCCAGCGAGTAGAGCCTGTGCTCTCTCATTCGGAGAGACCTGTGCAAGGGGTTGCTATGACGTGAGAATGCTCGAAGATTTCTGGCCGTGATCCTACGCCTGCGCGTATCAGCGAAACAAGAATCTGAGCAAGTCCTCATAGTAGGGGACACAGAGACGCCCCGACCAGGAGGGGGGTGAGAGGGGGGCTCTCTAACCTGGTCGGGGCGTCCGTCTTGCTACCGCTGGAGGCTAGGCCTCGTTGCGGCGGTTCATGCGGCGAGTGACGAGAAGCGCCACTCCGGCGAGGATCGCCAACAGCATGGCCAGAGCCAGGATGCCGACCGGCACCCCGAGGATCGTAGCCGCGCCCGTGGTGGCGAGGCCACCCAGGACGGTGTTGGTGATGCAGGCGACGAACGTGGCGTAGACGACGGTCTTGCTGACCGTGCCGTCCTCGTTCGCAGTCCAGCCCTCAGGGGCGTCGATGACGATGCTCGTGCTCAGGGCACGCGCCTCGATCGTCGCTCCGGTCTTGTCCGATGCCGTCGTCGCGTAAGCGATGGACTCGGTGTCAGCGGGCAGGATGACCGTCTGGTTCACACCACACGGGACCGTGGTCAGCGAGGGGTCCACCGGGAGCACGTGCTCCGGGCAGTTCTCGTCGACCGCGACCGGGTTGACCGTGACCACGGGCTCTCCGACGACGTACTCGTCACCGAGCACGTACTGGTGCGAGTCCGAGTTGAACACGTAGTCCGTCTCGTAGTTGGTCACCGTCGTGGTGGTCGAGCCGCCTCCGGGGATGAGGCCACCCTCGGGAGCCACGGTGCAGACCTCATCGGTCGTGATGACCGTCTGGCGGGTCTGCGGCTCCGGCTTGACCGGCACCGTGCTCGCGTTGACACAGCCCGAGAGGGCCGTGACAGTGGCGTGCGTGTCGCCGGTCAGGTTGGACCCCAGGTGCGGGCCGATCGCTCCGGAGAACGATGCGGGCACGAACTGGTTCGCCGGGAACTTCGAGATGAAGAACGACAGCGGCTGGGGGTTGGCCTGCGAGCCGGGGTTGTACGCGGCCGGGTCACCGTTCGCGATCTTGTTCGTCCAGAAGAGGCTGGCCGGGGTCACCGTGAAGGTGCCCGACTGACCCGGCGTCCATGCGGACGTCTGCTGGTAGGCCTCGGCCACGAGGTTGGCATAGCCGACCACGTTTCCGGAGCCACCTTGCGCGACCGGCAGAGAGCCGTTCAGACGCAGGACGAGCGTGATCGAGGGCTGGTAGCCCGCGACGTTGGTGAAGGTCACCGACTGGCTCGTGAACCCCTGGAGGTTGCCCGAGACCGGCCAGTACTTGTCGACGGCCGACTTCTGGCCCGTGTAGACGTCACCGTCAGCCGTGAGCACCGGAGCGGCGTCCTCGGAGTACGGAGCGCCCGTCACGGTGCAGGTCACGGGCGGGTAGCACGAGACCGCGGCCTCGCCACCCTGGACCTTCAGCGCCGCGTGTCCGGTCACCGTCTTCGTGTACGAGAGCGGCTTGTAGCCATCGATCGTGTGAGCCACGATCGTCAGGCTCACGCCATCCGCGAGGGTGAAGGTGCCGGGAACCGGGCGAGCCGAGTTCGGGTCGTTCGGGTCAGCGAGCGCGTATTTCACGCCGGTCGGCTGCTCGGGCACCGTGTACGTGGCCGAAGCGTCGCAGGTCGCGGGCGTCTCGGTCACGGGGTTGATGCCCACGGTGATCGGCGGAACCGTGCCGCACGGACCGATCGGCTGGCTGAAGTCCTTGGTGTAGGAGCCATCCTCGGCCGCGAGATGGGCGGTGACCTGAGTGGTCTTGCCGTCCTGCGGGAGCGTGACCGTCTTGTCGAACGAGGCTCCGAAGGTGCCGGAGTCGCTGACGTCGCCCACGGTGTAGGACCAGACGTTCGCCTTCGAGGCGTCGTAGTCGGTCGCGTGGAACACCAGGCCAGCCGAACAGTCGGCCGTGATGTTCGGGACATGGGCTGATGCGGTGACCGCGGGCAGGAGCGTGAGAGCCCCCATGTATGGTTACTGAAGGTTCCATTAAACGTAACAATCCTATCAGGGTATTACGTTCAAATGTGGTAATTTACGAAGGTACCTTAGAATCCCTTAGACGCTTTAAAGATGACGTAATTGAAGTACGTCAAGGTTTTGAATGCGGCATTGGTGTTAAAAATTATAATGATGTTAAGCCTGGCGACTTAGCCTTATTCATTACGGCAAAACCGTACGACAACAATTATTTCTTTTCAGTTGAGAGTGGCGTCGGATACTTGTCGTT
>JAOYMO020062795.1:0-10775 GCA_025802455.2 Iodosphaeria phyllophila
GATGTCCGTCCAGCGCGTGATGAAAACCTGACGCGGATAATCGAGGCCCGCGTCCGTGGGTTTCTCCAAAGTGATCGTGTTGCCCGACACCGCGGTGACCAGGATGCCGTCAGGGTGATCTTCATCGCCGCCGAGGTCGCCGCCGTCTGGACCGCCATTACCGACAGAGATGCGGGTGACGCCGGCAATGAAGATCGAAGAGGGAAATGGCAGCGTGAGCACGGCGCCGGCGGCCGCCATCGTCACGGTGAAGACTGGGGCCCAGCTCTGCGGCGCGAGAGGATCCGACCAGATGATGCGGAAGGGCCGGTTCTGAACTTGGCTATCAGGAACCAAGCCGTACGGGTCGCCGCCGTTCATGATGATTGGCAGTTGGTCGGGAAGGATCTCGCGCACACCGAAGCAAACAAGAAAGCCGTTTAGCTGAAGGATCCGCTGCACGCTCGCGATGCCGTTCTCGCGCAGCTCACGAATGGGAGTGACTGCCGAATCTTCCACGCGGAAGGTTACCGGCAGGTTCACCGCGTTGTTCAGCATCAGGTACCCGTTGGTGTCCTCGACTTGCCAGCGTTCGCCGGAGCTCGAAAAGCCGGTGCCGATAGTGTTATACAAACCTGTGGCGTAATCGAATCGGTAGAGCGTGGTCTTGTTGCCGGTGATCACCGAGCGTTGACCATTCGGCCGCACGAGTTCGGCCATAAGGTTCAGTCGGCCACCGGTAACTGGTTTGTACTGCTGCGTGGCAGTGAACGCGCCGTTGGGTGCAAACTTGATGTGACCCTCGCGGCGCTGCTCGCGGTCTTTGCCGCGTCGCATGTTTACCTTCCGAGTGTAATTTCCACCGCCAACGTTTTCCGCCGAGAACGGGGAGTCCGCCGCGCCCGCGGACATGAGCACGCCACCATCGGCAATGAGAACGGTGATCGGCTTAGCCATTAAATCACGAGCGCGGTTTGGACGAAGTGGGTTCGCTATTGCGGCGCAGTTCAGACACTACGTCGCGAACTCCTTCAACCTTGGCCTCGAGAGTGGCTAGTTTGGCTACGATTTCCCGACTATCGCGCTGGCCTTGCTCAAGCGAACCGATGCGGGCATCAGTGAGCTTCTGCTGCAGGGCGAGATTTTCTTTACCCGAGTCCGCAAGATCCTTGAGCGAGCGAGTGGTTGATTCGAGAGCGGCGCGAAATTCTTGCCGCACATCACCAATAGAAGAGACCTGCGCCGCAAGAGCCGTAGTAGCTGAATTATTTTGAGCAGATAACGCATCGCGAAATTCCTTTCGAGCAGAAGCAAGGGAGGTCGTTTGTTTTTCATTGTCACTCGCTTGGCGGGCCTCAGCGAGAGATTGGCGCTCTCGGTAGAAGCTCGCTTGCCACACGAGACCAATGGTCACCGTGAAAACAGTGACCACCCAAGAGATCACGTTGCCGCTGTTGATTCCTCGTGAAGAAAGTTTCATTTTATCTAAGTCCTCTACGGACTCGGATTCTGATCTATGGTTCATGAGTACGTCTTAACGTTGCCGTAAAAATTGTCGAGGCTGGCGACTGAATAAGAACTGCCGCTTCACGTTGGCAGTAAGCGTACCATCACCGCCGCCGCCACCACCTCCGTTCGTCGCGTTGTAAGACAACGAGGAAGGGTTGGTCAGGCTGCCATTGTTGGTGGCCGAGATGGTGGATGTTCCAGTCGAAGTCGGCGTGAACTTGAAGGTACCGCTGCGCGCACCGTTGGTCAGCGAGATCGTCGTGGGCGTGAAAGTTCCGCCGGCACCTACGACCACTGGCGTCACGACGACAGTTCCGCCGGTGGATCCGTTGAGGCTGACCGTGAAGTTGCTGGAGTCGACGTTGACCAGTCCGGTCGACGGGCCGCTCATACTCACCGCCGTGGCTGGCGTGTCGCCATCGAGATAACCGCGGGAGGCGGGATTGCCATCCGCCTTGACCGCCATGTCTGTACCGTTGCCCGGGAATTGGTGATCGGTTTCCCACCAAGATGGTTTGCCGGGCAGGTACAGCGAATTGACGAGAGTGTGATCGGCGGTGGCCCACTGGGTCATGCCGTCTTCGATCGTGTACTCGCCGTTGAGGTAGGTGGTCGGCTCAACCGTGTCGTCGAGAGTCTCGGTGTCGCCGTCGGTACCCCAGCGCCGCAGCCCGCCGGTGAACCCAGCGGGCGGAGGATTGTAAACGTTGCCGATGACGAAGCTGCCGCCGTTCCAGCGTTGAATGTCGGTGCCGTAGGCCGCGATGTAGGTAACTCCGTTGAGTCCCATGCGCTGAATCCAGTTGCGGAAAGCAAAATTCTTACTGCCGCCACCGAGGACCGCGTCCCAGCGCAGGGTAGCGCCGACGTTACCTTCCCAAAGATTGTACCGAGGCTCGCCACCGTGGGTGGTAAGATCGCCCATCACGTAATCAGTCTCGAGCTGCTGATTATTGATCGGGTCCTTGCTATAGTTGTAGCCGAACACGTTGCCCTGCCCGCCGTATTCGGTGATCAGAGCGTGACGGGTGCGCAGGAAACGGTTGTTTTCGACGAGGCAGTTGCAGCAATACTGATAGAGGCCCGCGCCGTAGATCGAGTCTCCGTAACCGTACTTGCCGTCGTGCACGAAGCAGTCGCGGATCTCGCAGCGGAAGCCGGAGCCGATCCGGAAGTGCCACTTGGTGGCGTAGTCCGACTCCACGTTTTTGATCCAGCACTCATTGCCGTTATCAATGAAAATGTTGTGGACGCCGTCGTCGCCATTCCGGTTGTTGATCTTAAAATTCTCGAAGCCGCAACGGGTCGGTGCACTGATGTTGATGCGGACTGAATCCGAAGCGAATGCTTCGTTGGCCTTCGGGAAAAAATCGATCTGCTTGGTGGTCGGGTTCAGCGCGGTAACTTTAACGAGCTGCGAGCAGCAGTTGTGCATGTACCCATCGCCGACCTCGGTGCCGCCATTGACCGCGCCGCTCTCGGAGTTGATGCGCTGAAGCATCATCGTCATTCCAACCACGAGGTACTCGTCGAAGTGATCGACGATGACGCTGGTACTGCCACGAGCGTTTCCGCTGACGATCGTCATGCCGCGCGCGGTGAAGTCGCCGGAAGCATACAGGTAAATCCCGTGCCCTCCCTGCATGTTGATCATCGCTGGGTTGTTCTTGTCGCCTCGAAGAATGAACGAGAAATGCCGCTGCACATTGTCGTAATAGTTAGCGCCACCTCGCTGGAGTGTACGGCTTTTATAAACCGCCCCACTTCCCAGCTGAACCACCTGCCCGTACGGACAGTTGTTGATCGCGTAGTTCAGGGCATCGGTGTCGTCTGCGACGCCATCGCCCACAGCAAGTGCTCCCGTGTATCCGGGGAGCATGACTCCGACGTCACCCCAGATAGTCTGACCAGTGGGGATTCCGCCGGTGATGCCGACGTTGTTCAGCCACGGGCTGGCTGGGAGGGCGAGTGCTGGGATTGCGTCCATGGATTACGCGATGCCGTACTGATCGACGGCGTAGTTGTGAAGGATCGTTTCTTCGCTGCCACTAAGGAAGGATTGGTAGTCAAGAACCTCAGCGATCTGTCCGCGGAACGGAGTACCCGTGGGACTGCTGTACTGGTAATCCCAAGCGAGACAGAAATTATTTCCGGGAGCAAAATACGTAGAGTGTGAGCCACCGCCGCGATTAACACCGTCGATGTAAATCGACCAGTTGGAATCGGAGATAGAGAAGACCGCGAGATGCCAAACGTTGAGCGTGATTGCAACCGTGGAGGTACCCACGACAGCAATGCTTCCGCTCTCGATTTGCAGCGTACCGTCATCGTTGATGTATGCCTTAAACGATCCCTGACCCGACCCACTGACGCCCGGAAAACCTCCGAAAAAAACATTCCGGCTGGCAATTTCCGTCACCTTAAAGACGAGAGCAACCGAGCGCGGACGCGACTCGGACTCATCACCCCCTTCGACGAAGGATTGAGTGCCGGTTCCAAACTGCAGCGCCGGTTTACCGTTAGGGCCGGACGAAATGAATGTTGGATTATCGTAGCCACCCGCGGCCAAATCTTTCGTGCCCTTCGAATCAGGAAACGTCGAGACGGCAGCGCCGTTACTCAATGCGATCGAGGCCGCACGGTAGCGGTGATACAGGCCGGCGATGGTGCCGGCATCCGGAACAGCAGGTGCACCGCCACCGTGACGCCGACCCGCTGCGGTAATTCCAAGCATTAAAGCATTCATGATTTAAGTGGTGATGTCGCCGGTCAGGATCCAAACGTCAGTTGCTTGTTTGCGGAGAGCCATACCCGCCCACTGGCCCGCGCTCTTCAGAGCAGCCCCGCGAGATTGAACAGTAACGCCGGCACCGGCCACGATCGTGAGCAGGCCCGCGCCAATCTGATAGATGTTGATCACGGTGTTGATCGGGAACGCGACCGAAGAGTTGGGCGGAACGGTGAGGTTGATCGCCGAAGCTTTGTTCATGTCGATGATCACCGGAACGTCGGGTGATCCATCGGCCAAAACCAAAGTGTAATCGACGGTCGGCGCGTTCGAGACAGCTAAGCGTGGGCGAACATCGCCCGTCAGTTCCCACGTGTCGGTGGCGATCTTCTGGAGAGCGAGCACGGAGTTCGGCCCGACCGATGCGAACTTGCCGAAAAGATTGTTCACGGTGACGCCACCCGCGGGAGTGATCGTCGTCGCGCCGGCAGCCAGCTGCACCACCACGACAACCGTGCCGACTGGAATCGCGACGGCCGCGTTGGTTGGAACCGTGAGAACTTGGGCCGTGGCCTTGTTCATCACGACCGTGTTGTTCACGTCAGCCAGGGCGAGGGTGTAGTCGCCGGTCTGAGTGTTGACCGTGCCGGAATTGAGCGCGCCAGCGAGAGGCGTGCCGTCAGCGCGGGTGTACCAGAGTACGCGCCAGTTGCCAGCGCCGGCGGAGCGCACCGCGAATTGATCGCCGGTCGCGCCGACGATGTTCGCGCCGGTGGGGAGAATCAGCGAGGTAGCGTTGTGCGTCAGCGTGATCGCGCCGCCTAGACGGACCTGCCGGTAGGTTCCCGCCGGTGCCGTCCCGAGACCCGTGATCGTCGTGGTGCCGCTGAGGAGAACGTTCGCAGAGTTGGCCGCGCCGATGTCGGTCGTGGTGGCACTAGCGATTGTGGTCTCGGCATAGGATCCAACCTGCGGAAGACCGAAAGCGAGGTATTGCACTCCATCCCATTGGAAGGTTACATTTTCCGCGCCACCGGCGACAACAGTAAAAGAGCCCCGCACCGCTTGGGAGTTCATGTCGAACACTGAGGCCGGAAGAGTGACGACCTGATCGGCCGCATCCGTGTTCTTGATCAGCAGCGTGAATTCCCGACCGACCACGGCGGTGCCACCAAAAGTTACGGTGGACGGAGCAGCGATCGACTTCGTGTTCACTGCCTTCGTCATGTCCACGATCAGCGCACCCATCGCAGTGGGAGTGATCACGGGTGCCGTCGGCTCGCCCAATAGATTTGGCGCGGAGTCGATCAGATCGAGGATGATGCCGCGCACATCCGCCGGCGTCACGTCCTGCGAGGTGTTGTCGTTGATGGCGGTAGCGGCGTCGGCCGCCAGCGTGGTGCGATTTTTCAAACTCATGGTGTGGGTCAGCCGAAGCCGTTAGAGAATCCGTTGGAGAAGCCGCCAACAGCGGGAGGAATATGAGTGAAGTCTGCGAGACCTTCGATGAAGCGTACCGATTCACCGCCAGCCAAAACGACGCTGCGGTCAAACGAGGTGATGCCACCCAAGAAAAACGACGTGGATCCACCGGTCACGCCGCGCAAGGTCGGAAGCAAGGCACGCGCCGTCGCGGAGCTTACTCGAGTAAAGCGGGTGGCTTGAACGGTGGTGGCCATTAGTAAACGGGAGCAGCGAGACGGAATTGAAATGCACCGGACGGAATTGCCAGGCGTTCACCGATCGCGAACGTGCCGCCGAAGTACCGGCGCAGTGAGACGGCACCGCCAGAGATGTCGAGGGGAGTGCCGCCCAAGGTGGCGGAAAGTTTCAGGGTGTTGGTGCTGCCGGCGATCACGTAGTAATTCGTGTTGATCGCGAGCGGCGAAATGAGTGGCACGCTGGCCTCGATCTGCGCGGCGCGAACGATCATGTCGTTGGTGAATCCGTGGCCGGACCGAGTGAGGATGTCCGTCGCGCCGTCGGCGGTGAAGAAAGAAGGGAGGCCCGCCAGCGGTTGCCACGCGAGGAGCACGCCATCGGTGCGGCGCAGGCCAATGCCGGTGACGGTGATCTGCGCGGTGAGGCCAGCGGAGGGGAAGCCGAACGCCGCGGCGTTAGAAACCATGTCGCCGCTCAAGGTGAAGGCCGCATCGGAAGCGGTGACTGCGACTGGCGCATAACCGCCGGCAGAAACCTCGACGCCGCCCGTGCCGTCATCGCCCGGGTTCGTGGAGAACAAAATGAACTCGAGAGAATTGTTCGCCGAAGGACGACTCCAGCCGGCAGGTACCGTGCGGAGGATCAGATTCAAAAGGAGCTGGCGGGTGGAGAGGATCATGGTCAGGCGACTCGGTTGATTTCAGACTCGATGGTGATTTGGCCCGTTTCAATAACGTAAGCCTCGTCGAGAGGATTTTGTACCTCGATTTCGTAAACGTAATCGCCGGCGCAAATATTTTTGGTGGCGGCGGAAGGTAACGTGGCGCGCCATGACGTGAGGGATTCGACGACGATGCCATCGCCGAGGGTTAACTGCGCGACGGCGCAGCGATCGGCAAGACGCTCGTTCTGCTTGATCGTGAACCAAACCTTCCAGAGATCGACGTTCGCGGCCACGCCATTGACCAGGAGTGGAATGGTGAGGATCAGCGTCTCGCCCTGCGGCAAGGTGTAATTTTTTTGCTCAACTTCGGAGGATCCGACATATACGCGGCGACGGAGGGACTTGTACTCCATCATGTGCTCCCGGCTGAGCGGAATGTCATTGCGCACGTTGCGTGCGAGCCTGCTCTTCACGTACTCGGCGATCGCTTCGACGGCGGAGACCGTGAGCATGGTAAGATCGCCGGGAGCGTAGGTGCTCACGGCGTCTTTGAAACGCGGAATGTAGTGCTTCAGGTCGCGAATCGCGGCCTGCGTCGTGGCTTCAATCAACACCTCGGATCCACGTCGCCGTGAATCAATATCGAGGAAGGTGTCGCGGATGGCTTTGACTTCACTGTAGGTCATTTACCCAAGAGTCTTTTCGCCCGGCGTCTGCATGAGCTCGTCAGGGATGTCGACCGCTTTGGTTTCCAGAATTACAGCGTTGGTGATAACGGGCTGAGGAACTTCCTGAACAGGAATTTCAAGCGTTGGTTGCGATAATTCCACCCCTTGGCCCACAACAGCCGCCACGAGGGGCTGAGTATCCAGGGTTGCCAACGGCGGACCCGACTGCTTGTAAGAGGAGGGCGGCGTCTGAGGCTTTTTTTTTACGTCGTTATACTCCTCTTCCGTGATCTCGGAGACCTGCGGATTGGAAGGAATGCCGGCGAGGATGATGCTGGCGATCGAGTCATCCTCGACCGCCAGAACTCCAAGCCAGATGCCGCCGATTTGGTCAACGGGCTCGAAAGCAAAAGCGACGCCGCCAAAATTATATTGGCGGCTCGCGTTAGAGGTTTGGAAAAAACGCATCGGCTACGTAGGTCCAGAGTTGGTCGATCAGGCAACCCTCAATTACGAGGGGTTCGGAGCGTAGCAGCCCACCGCAGCAACCGTTGGGCAAGCGCCCGAGAAGTTCTGGATGAGAAGGTGACGCGCCGGACGGTCCAACATCGCCGTCCACTTGGTCGAGCGAAGGTTGTACTCCTGATAATCAGCTTGGATCACGCAGTTGTAGAGGGCGTTCGTCTCCGGATCCGGAGTCTTGCGCTTCACCGACTTCGTGCCGGCGATACCGATCGAGATGTCCGACCAGTCCATGAACCACAAGCAGCGAGCGCGGGCTTTGAAATCCACGCCGGAGACGGTGTTCGGGAAGGCCGAAAGCATGTCGTCGAAGAAGGTATCGTGGAAGACCGCCCACTGAATGCCGACCTCGGGAATGTCGTACATGTTGTAGTTGAACATGATCATATTATCATGCGTGATCTTCTCGCCGATCTTAGCAAAGCGGTCGGTGTTCCAACCGTAGCGCGCCTTGTAATACTTGTTCATCGTGTCGAAGATGCGAGCCGCGGTGAAGCGGTCCGTCATCGAGTCGATGACCGAAATCTTGTCGCCGTCCGTTTCGCGATTGCGCTTGAGGTAGTACAGCTGTTGGAACACGTAGTCCAAATCGAGGGCGTTGCCGTTGAGGTCGACCACGCGTTGGCAGTCGACGAGCTGCTGGAAGAAGCCGATCGCGTTCGACTTGTACTCCTTCGGGCAGGTGGTCTGCACGACGTCATAAATGACGGGGAGTTGGTCGTACGTTTCAGGCGTCTGGAGCTCGTTGATTTTCTGACCGTAGAAAACGGTCTTCAACCAAGCGTCGTCTTCCAACTGAGCCTTCTGCTTGTTCTGGTCAGCCAGAGACAAGTTGACGAAGCCCTGTTGGTAGCCGTTGACCTTGCCCTTCATGATCGCATCGAGGATGCGCATGTACTCGGAATCCACGCAGCGGGAGGTGCGGGTCGTGTGCAGCCAGTTCACCAGCAATTTGCGGCTGATGTTGGTTGGCTGCTCGTAGCACCACGATTCGCGGTCAGCCACGCTGTTCGCGCCGGTCTGAGCTACGCCGAAGGTTGGGTGGAGCAGCGCCTTGTTTGGCGTGCTGAGAGCGGTGTAACCGGCAGCCGTGATGTTTGGAACCACGGTGACCTTGGCCTTGAACACGCCGCCGGCGTCAGCATTGACAGCGCGGAGCACTTCGAAGGTGAGGGTTTGGGCGTTCTTGTTTGTGGTGTTGTCCCACGTGAGAACGATGAGGGAGCTCTTTGGGAGGAAGTACCGCTCAAGAGCGGCGACATCCGTCTTCAACCAGGACGTGCCCATGTTCAGGGTGAGGTCCCACGCGGAAGCGGGAACATTGCCCGTACCCACGTCGCCGGGGGCCGCGCCCGCTTCGATCGTGAAATAATTCGCGTTCACAACCGAGCGTTGTGGGCGCATGATGTAAGGGAGGACCAAGGACTGTTGGCCGACCTTCACCTGAGAGATGTTACCCTTGATGTCCTTGATGCTGGAACGGAGCAGCATCGCCAGACCGGACTCCTGAACGCCGAGGGCCTTCGCTTCGGAAGCGGCCATGACGACGCGGAGCAAATCGATTTCCTTGTTCGCCAAGTTCTCGATCTCGTTCGGCGTGAGGCCGCGGATGGAAGTGGCGGTGAGCGTGCAACCGCACGCGCTATTAACGGGGGCGATGCGAGGAGTGCAGTTAGGAGCTAAGGCCATGGTCGTGTCGAATTATTGGTTGAACGTTTTTGCTACGCTTCAACCAATACCATGCCGGCGGTGTCGCCCGTCACGTAACCTTCCAAGTTACGCGATATTTTCCCGTAACCTACAAAATCAGCCTGCTTTCGCTGTTTCTAAAATAGGTTTCTTTGCCATCACGAAGATGTCCTCGCCGCGCAATTTGGGATCCGTGTCGCCGTAATACTCGGTGACGAGCGTCTTCAAACGAGCGTGGTCCACGTCGGAGATTGCGTTCATCCAGACATCGAAAGTCTCGCGGTTCATGATCTCGAAGCCGGGCTTGCGCACCACTTCGTCCAGCTCGTACGGGGCGAACTCGCGCACGTGCGGCCGCCAGAGCATTGGCGGTGCCAGGCGGAACGCATGGTGAATCACAGTCAGGCTCGCCGCGGTGGGCCGCTTGAGCCCGAGGCTCCGACCCGACCTCGTCGGCAGCCCGGCTGCGGAGCGCAGCTCCTCGGCGTAGGAGGCCGGGTCGTCGAGCAGCCCCGCGGCTCCGTCGGCGAGCTGCTCGGACAGGTCGGCCTCGAGGCCGTCGACCAGCTCCTCACGCACCCACGACCTCCACCCCACCTTCTCTCCCGACGGCAAACTGCTGGTGACGGCCAGCCGGGACAAGTCGTGCCGAGTATTTGACGTCAAGTCGGCTGAGGCCGAGGCGTCGTACGCAGAGGCGGCGGAGCCGGTCTACGCCGTCGCGTTCTCGCCGTGCGGGTGGCACCAGCGACGCCCCACCATGCGCCATGGCCGCCGTGGAGCACCGTCGTGGCCGCGATAGGATGCCGCCATGTTCGACACACTGCAAGAGAAGCTCGAAGGTACGTTCGCCGGTCTGCGCTCGAAGGGGCGCCTGACGGAGGCCGACACCGACGTCGCGTTGCGCGAGATCCGCCTGGCGCTGCTCGAGGCCGACGTCAACTTCAAGGTCGTCAAGCAGTTCACGTCGTCGGTCAAGGAGCGCGCGCTCGGGATCGAGGTGACCAAGCAGCTCAACCCGGGCCAGCAGGTCGTCAAGATCGTCCACGAGGAGCTCGAGGGCCTCATGGGCGGCACGAGCGTGGGCATCACCTTCGCGGGCCGCCCGCCGACCGTGATCCTGATGGCCGGCCTGCAGGGCTCGGGCAAGACCACCACCACCGCCAAGCTCGGCAAGCTGCTCAAGGAAAAGTACGGCAAGAAGGCGCTGCTCGCCTCGCTCGACGTGTATCGTCCGGCGGCGCAGGAGCAGCTCGAGGTGCTCGGCACCCAGATCGGTGTGGCGACGCTGCCGATAGTGCAGGGCCAGGCGCCGGTCGATCAGCAGCACCGACCAGCCGGCGGCGCGCAAACG
>JAOYMO020062890.1:0-10767 GCA_025802455.2 Iodosphaeria phyllophila
GATATTCACCACGGCTGCGCCAGCAATAAAAACAACAGTGGAGGTCTTCATCTTGGCGAAAACAGAAGAGAAAAGAGTCGAGAAGAGATATCAGATGATTGAAATGCAAATCTCTTTTCTTGTCCTTCGACGAAGCTTGGCCAAATCGCCTGCTGATCTTGCCGAGGCGACCTCGACCATCAATTACCTCCGTCGTAACAGTAGTAAGGACAGTGCCAACCCCGTCCACGAGCGTGATAAAAGCGTATTGGTGAGGGACTCCTCTTACGACCGAAGACTGGCAGGACGGGCGGATAAATAGTATGTTGGTGGCTGGCTGAGAGACGACTAGACCAGAACTGCGGGATCAAAAGAGAGAGAGAGAGAGAGAGAGAGAGAGAGAGAGAGAGAAAGAAAGAACGAGGAGTAGGAAAGGGGGAAAGGAGCGGAGAGAAGAGATAAGTGAGGGGACTAGAGGGAAAATAACCACGCTGGCCGCTTATGTACGAAGACACCGTGCCATACGTTGGGAAGGCAAAAGGATAGGGAAGGACAATATGCCGCACCAGCAAATTGGCATGTCACAATCCCTTCGGGTCCCTATCTGGGCAGTCCACCATGAAGCCGCCTGCCGTCCATCATGGACCTGGCGGGTCCGCATCCAGTTCGCGAAGCATGTGCAGCATGATGGTCTCCTCAACGGGTAGGACGCGGACGGATGCTCGTGGATCAAGACCCTGCGCAGGCTGGCAACGAGATGTGCTCATACCGGTGCGTGGAAATCGGGGTCTGGCAAAAGCGGTGGAGATACTGTGCGGAGGTATGGAAGTATGGGGGGAATGGACGAGAGAGACTGGAAGGTCAAAATGCCATATGCGACGTCTGTGGTGGGCCCACGGGGTGTGGTCCTGTGGCTAAGGAAATGTTGGCGGGGCTGTTGAAAGGGCCCTTGATGAAGGAGGTCGAACACTTGTTCATTCTGTAATACAGATCAAATCCTACCTAGCTTCTTCTCAGCGAGCTGCTTGCGATGGTTCGTTATTCGAGTCATCGTGTGCCGGGTGACTGAATGGCTATGATGGCGAGAAGGAGAGTATCGCGATGCTCGAGGCGCGACAACGTGTGGCGCGCGCGCACCCTTGGCTGGCTGGAACGTTAAACCTCGAAATGTGGCATGTTCATGCATAACGGGCGTCGCGAAGGGCAGGCAGGGCATTCCCGCGGGGGAAGCTGCACAGGGCTCTCAAACGGGTGCTTATGCCTGCTCCTACTGCACGGTACAGATCTGCGTTGGCGTGAAGGAGTTTGGTTCTTACAGTACGGTGCGGGTTGTTATGGATTGCACTGGTACTGTGTATCTGCTCCGAGAAAGGCGGCATCTGGACCGAGGAAGTGGCCTTGCTTCCACTTCACAGACGGTGTTTGGTGCGGTCTTAGTACCTTCGTAACAAGCCTGAGGCAGGCGATCTCGGGTCCTCCGATTGCTTGATATGTAAAAGTGACCACTATCCGTTGTCCATTGATTCTGCGCCCTGGTCGCTGGCAGATGCAGAACCTGGACGGCGAAATGAAGAGGCCAACATGCCGTCCACTGTACAGTGGCCCGGACAAAGTAAAACAACCAGATGGATTTTCCTGACCAAAATGCCCGATCTCGAGGCTTGGATTGTAAATTGGGCATTTCGGTGGGGAAAACCTCGTTTCTCCTCGTTATTTTCGTCAGGTCACACTCACTACACAGTCTGACAGTCCAGACAGCTCTACAGCAGCCTTTGGGCCGTCACGACCCGAAAACCAGTGATACGGCAGACGGGCAGAGGACGGGTTCTGGACGGGGACGTTGCTATGCTAGCCTGCGGCGCGGGTCCGGCGAATCCTACTCCGAAGCAGGTGGTGGGCAGAGCGTGGAAGGAGATCGGACATTGAACGCTTGGCGGGGCAGGTTCGTCGAACTCGCCACATGGACGAGCAACGGAGGTAAAGTCGGCGATACTCGGGCGAAAGCACCACACCACACCAAACCACCGTACCCCGACAACCAAGAGGCCGACCAGGCCCGGAAACGTGTGCTTCCTGGGTTATCGAACCCAAAGGCTTACTAAGCCGCTTACGTAATCTACGCTAGCATAGATGGCTCTTTGGATATTAGTGTAGATTTGGGCCCAACGGGCCACGATAGTCTTTTAGTTAACCAACGTTGATTTCATCTACTTAATAAGACTCTACTCTGCGAGAACGGAGTCCCGAGCGGGTGATATTGTAGACGTAACGTCTTATTTTACTTATCCAAGACACACAAACGTACCGGCGTTCCTCGCAGTACACAGTACAGACATTCCGCACAGCCGACAACTGCCTGCCAGACAGCGCCGCAAGCCGTCACGCGATGCAAGATGCAGCGAACCATTCTCCGCGCCGATGGTCCGAAAACATCCATACCTCAGAACCTTGGAAACCTATACAGTAGCCTGCTTGAAACCGCCTTGATTCGTTTCAACTTTCCCGCGCGAGGAACGATCAAGCATACGGTACCTGCATCTCCTCGAAAGCCTGTCTTAAAGCATGAGGCTTTGGCCGCCTTGTCCTTCGGACATACATATTTTCGGATTGACAGAGGCAGGCGCTAGCTCGGCGACTTCATGTCCAGGCAGCCAGGAGGGAGTTTTCCTTATACTGTTTGCTTCACAGCCTTGCCATGCGGATCAAACAGTGTTATACGGACGAGTTAACTCTCCAATTGCTGACCTGGGGTGTCTCACCTGGTACTTTTATCTCTACGAAGTATTTCAGATCAAGTCAGCCAGCCCAGCATCAATCAATACCCCATCTAGCCGCATCCGTTCCCATCATTTCGCCGCCGTACACTGCCAAAACCTTAGAAACATGTCGCGCTCAATCACAAATGCCACGCTCATCCTCCCAGAGCAAAATCTCTCATTCATTTCATTCACAGCACACTACCAGCCTCCATCGCCACGACAACTGACTCACGATGATATTCCCTACCCCGCTACCTTCAGCATTTCCCCCCCTTCCTCCCCTTCCCCAACCTATCTTGCCCCACCGATTGACTTGCCCCTGCTCTACCATCAACCATATCACCAAACATTCCGATGAGTCGGTCAATTGTATCATACGATACAATACGATACAATACAATCCAATACATACATGCATACCCATTTGCAATAGCATGTACCATGAGCAAAACGCGGAGATGACCAAAATGATAAGAATTACGCAGAGAGGCCACGCTTCTCGCTCTCGGTGAAGAAGATAACCATGCGCCAAAGTTTCTTGACGAGGGCCTCGGCTTCGTCGTCCAGTGCCTGTAGTTGCGGAAATGCGTAGTCAGTAAAAGCATCATCTCGAGAGAACCAACCCAGACTGGACCAGACCGGACCCAGAAAAGAAAAGAAAAGAAAAGAAAAGATGAGAAGGAACAAACAAAAAAAAAAAAAGAAGAAAGAAAATCAAAACTCACCTCCGCCAACTCGGCCACCAAATCCCCCGCCCGTCCCCTCTTCCGCAAATGCTCCTCCACCATCTCCAACAACAACTCCTCCTGCACCCCGAGATACTCCAGCAGCTTCTTCTCCACAAACGGTCGCAGCTTCTCGCGTATCACGCTCTCCTCCAGGAAATCCCACTTGACCTCCCACGCCCCCAGCCCCTCCATCTCCGACGGGATCTCCTGCGCCAGCGCCCGCACCGCCTGCTCGCGCTCCTCGTCCGTCATCATGCCGGCGGGGGCGGCGGCCCCCCCCGCGGACGACGACGCCGCCGCGAGGCTGTCGAAGTTGATGGGGATGAGCTGGCGCCGCATGGACGAGTCTTCCTCCTCGTCTTCGAGGAGGCCTTCCACTTCGGCGATGGTCTTGCGTTGCGGGGCAGCGCGTTGGGCCTGTGCGCGCTGCGCGGCGGCGCCGAGGGAGAGCTTGAAAGGTTGCTGGGCCGGGGCGGCGGGGCGGTCGTTGTTGTTCGTATCGGTCTCGGCCGCATCCGCGTTGATATTCGCGTTGATGTTCGCGTTGCTGCTAGGCACAGTGCTGGCCTGGGCGTCGAGGAAGGAATCGGCAAGTCCCTTGGCCTGTTCGCGCTCAGCCTCATCGCGCAAGCGCTCCTGGTCCTCGGCATAGCGATCGGCGTCATCAGCGGCGATCTCGCGGGCGCGGAAGGCGCTGCGGTTGCGGATCCAGGCGCTGCGGTCGGCGTAGTACTCTTCCTTTTTCAGAGTGGCCTCGGCGTCGTCGTCGAAGTGTTTGAGACGATCGAGCATGCGGTCGCGGCGCTTGGCGAGATCGGCCTCATCGGTCTCGTCACGCTTGGTCTCGCGCTCGAGGGCAGCGGTGCGGGAGCGCTCACGGTTGAGCCAGCGGCGCTCAGCGTCGAGGTAGAGCTTCTCGTGCTCTTGGTTCTGCTTGTCGAGGCGGTGGCGCTCGAGCTCGTCGTCGCTGGCGTCGGCGTCGGCGTCGGCGTCTTGGTCGTCGGGGTTATTGGCACCGTTGGTGGAGGCGCCGTTAACGCCGTTTACGAAGTTGACGGAGCGGTTAAAATCTTTGCCCAGGTCCTTCTGGCCGCGAGGACCGGAGGGCGCATTGGGCACGCCGCGGGGACCTAGGGGAGTGCCGTTCGCGTTGTTGGAGCCGGGCGGAGGGGATGTAGCGAGTCGGGAAGATCGGGTGCCGTTGGTGGCGCGCTGTCTCTCCATAGCCTCGAGTTCTTCCTCGCGCTTTAAGCGTTCCATATCTCGCTTGATGCTGCGATCTCGGAAGGCGGCGATCTCAGCGGCCACAGTCTCGCGCATCTCGGCAGGAATGTCGGCCAGTTCGTCTTCTTGAGCGAGGGGGATATTAACCACCTCGACGTTATTGGCGGTGGCGGTGATGGTGACGGAAGTAGAGCCGTCGGGATTGTTCTGGACTGCAGAAGATTCTGCCATGGTAGTGTCGCCGTCTGCATCTGTGGTTGCTGCAACACGCAAAGGAGGGTAGAACAAGTTGGCTACGATTTGCTTCAACGCACCTCTGGCCGCGCTCAACCTCTTCTCAGCCTCTGCATGGGCTGTTTCCGATCGGTTGTCTTTGTAGGCTTGTATGTAGTTGGTGGAGTTTTCGCCTAGAGTGATGTAAAGAGTAGATTTGTCGATGCCTTGATAAGGATCTTTATCGGGCTTATTATTATTATTATCATCCGTCATATCATTCTTTTCAGTCTTTTCAGTCTTTTCAGTCTTTTCAGTCTTTTCTTTGGCAGAATCAGACTCCGTCTCGGCATCGGCATCGGCACTGGCACTGACATTGACATTGGCATCGGCATTAGCTGCTTTGGTATCGGTCTCCGTCGTCGTCATCGTCGTCATCGTCGTCATCGTCGTCATCGTCGTCGTCGTCGTCTTCGGAGGGGGGCTCGTCAAAGAAGAATCAGATGATGTATCCGGCCGTTGATCGGTGGGCGCCTGTTTCTTGATGGGTACTTGCACATCCTTGAAGAGTTCCGAGGCTACCCACAATGATTCAGCGTCCTCAAACTGCGCAAACCCAAACGCCAAGTCCCTATTATCCGCGTCCGTAGCCCTATCCCACCGCTTGACTCGTCCCGCCACACTCAGCAGCTTGTCGATGCCCTCGCTGCCCAACCCGGCCGTAATCCCTTGCACAAACACGCTGCGCACCAACTCCTCTTTGCTCGCGGGGACCAGCGCCTGCATGCTGTCGCGCAGCGCCTGGCGACTCTGGTCCATCATGCCCGAGGATCGGTCCATACCCAGGCCCGCCCGCGGGCCCGCCGAGTGGTGATGCTGAGCGCCATCGTTGTCGTTCCTGCGCCCAGAGGCAGACATGCCCGGAGCGGCGGCCGGTTTCGGACCGGTAGTGCCGAGGCGGATGACGGGGGCATTGAAGTTGATGTTGGGCATATTGGCCATGTTAGGCATGTTGGCCATGTTGGGCGGAGGCTGGAAGTTCGGAGGCATGCCGCTGGGTCGATTAGCTTGGTTCATGCTGCCTGGTTGTTGTAGTCCAGGAGGTGGTGCCGTTCCAGGAGCTGACATGCCTGAATGAGGAGGTGCTAGTAGTAGTAGAACGATAAGAAACGAGTCAGCATTATCTTCCTTTACTTCTACCCTTATCCGAGATCATCATTCTCTGTGTCTTTTCCATACAAAAACCTACCAAGACCCGGGGGCGCCGACATGCCCGGTGGCCCGCCATTGGCCCCAGGATACGAGTTGAAGCTGGGCGGAGGCCCAAAACCGGGCACTGCAAGCCGAGACCATTAGCAAGAAAGTACGCCATGCGCGTCGGCGCATAGTTATCTGATGGTTACCACCTACCGCCTCCGTACGGGTTGTACGACATGGCCTGCTTCTCACGAGCCAACGCAAAAACTAGCCGCTTCCTCTCTTTCTGTCCTCGATCGTTTACGACTTTCAGCAGACGTTACCGTCGGGATGTCGGTTGACTTTGTCGGATGTTATCGTGTTGAGCGACGAGGTATAATAAAATTCGTCGCGCGCGCGCGCGAAAGTGTAAGAAAGCTGTAGGTATCATGGTGGCAGGTGTTGGGCGAATTCCCGCCGAACTTTTGTGGGTAGCTTCACCGCGATTGGCGCACTGTGAAAATGCAATAAGATTGTGCAGACATGGGGGGCTTATGCATTCATTGAGCATGCACAAAGGAAGAGACTACCGCTAAATTCGCGACTCGGACCTGCAGCGAGATTTTGATTTTCACGAGTTGTAGTCTACGCAAGAAACGCTACTGTCGCTTCCACACAATACGAGTCCATCATGTGAGTAGGAAGTAATCCAATCACGCATTCGGTCGCCTGTATAGCTGGAAGGAGACAAAAAAGACTGACCCAACCCAATATAGGGCCAGCGAGTGGTGCCGCCTTGCCAGCCAGGCCCTCCGCACTACGCCATCTTTACTATCCAGTCGACCATCAAGTCGTTTCTACAGCCAATCCCTCGCCCTGCAGATCGCAAAAACATGTACTTACAAGTCTCTACCCCCGCGTCGGTTCAACTCCAACTGGACCTCGCCATCCGCCGCGCGACCCGACAGCTCCTTCGATGACACGACCATCCTGAAGCCCACGACGCCCACCGAAGCGGCGCCCGCAGAGGAAGCCTCATACACCGAGGCCACACCCACAGAAGCAGCATCCACAGCGTCGCCCGAAGCGGTCACGGGCGCCGGAGCAGCCGCAACAACCACGACGGCCGCAGGCTCACCTCTGGACTCCTATCTCGACGGCGTCGGCCCAACCACCAAGCCCACCTACCCCGGCGCCCCCGCCTACGCCTACTCCGCCCCTCTCTCCTGGACGACCGCGCTCGACAATCTCAGCCCCGCCAACGACCATGACTACACCCCCCATATCCAGAAGATGCGCAAACTGTCCCAGGCCGACCTGGGCGGGCAAGCGCGCCACCCCACCCACGATCTCCCGCTGCCGCCCGAGCCGAAGGTCTGGTGCAAGCCGCGCACGGGCCGGAGCGTCCAGGTGCGCCAACCGGCGATGGCGGCCTACGCCGTGCAGGTGCTCAACCAGCAGTGTGCGGCGAACCGGGTCCGCTCGGACTTCCAGAGCCAGAGGTACCATGAGAGGCCCGGGCTGAAGAGGAAGCGGTTACGGACGGAGCGGTGGCGGAAGAGGTTCAAGGGCGGGTTCAAGGCGATTTGTTATCGGGTTGATCATTTGAGGAGGCAGGGTTGGTAGGGATGTTTGATGGGGTTAGATCTCGGTGAAAATGGCGAGGGTTATGAAATCGATGCTAGCTATGCAAATGTGTGTGCTTCCACGGTTCTTCTAGATTCAGATTCGCGACGAGATAGATAAAAAGGTGCTCTTCGCTAGCTTCAATTACAGGCAACCTCCTCCTCCTCCTCCTCCTCCTCCTCCTCCTCCTCCTCGCCAAGATGGTGCTCCTTTCGCTTCTTCTTGTTCCATCCCGTTACTTCGCTCTCGGCAAACCATGAGTATCACTACCATGAAGCTATCCATACATTGTACAGAAATACCTCATCTTGCAAACTCATCTACATGTGTGGGCTTTTTCTTGAGCTGTTCTGTAGCCCTACCGACGGTTGTGCTTCAGCTCTTGAACGACGACTCGCTTGGTATCCTGATGCCCGACATTACTCCACTACGGACTTTGATGAAATTCTGGTATGATGATTCTGATGCTCAAGATTGGTTGGTTCTGCCGCTGTCCACTACCGACCACCAACGGAAGTATCCGCGCCTCTGTCAACGATCCGTGCATAGCGAGCAGCTCGTTTTTTTATGTTTGCACCGGACCTGCACCCGTCCTCCCTCAGGGCACGTCTCGAATGCCACATCGAGCAACGACCAAACCTCGAAACAAGGTGCAGAAGGAACGCCAAATCAAGACCAATCCCCAACTTGCAACCCACGAAACCTGGGCGCCGGTCAGTAGGACATCGCACTACGGGACAGAAAATTACCTGCCCACAATTCCGAACCCCCACCGTCCAGCAGCACCGCCGTGGCGTGCCCCTCCTCAACCAATCACGCGGCAAGAATGAGGATCCCAGTTTCCCTTTTCGGCCAGCCTGTGAAACGACCAGCCCAACCCCCGAGGGCCCGAAGAACACCGCAGTGAAATCTGTAAGGCGACTTCTCTGCTACTGGGGAGAACAAAGAAGATAGTTCGAATCCTAACTGCACTTAGGTGGAAGAGCCAGGTCACCCTGACCAAGGAAACCAAATGCCCGTCCAGCTACAACCCAGGTCCAGGGCAAAAACCTTCTGCGATGCGTGAACCATCGCCGCGAGGGACCTCCCGTACGCTGATAAGAACAGAAGTAGCACACCTCCCCCCGCCCTCGAGACTGGGCAAGAATGCTTTCGCTCCGCCTTCTTCTCTGAGCGAATGCGCCATTTTCCGCGGCGTCGGTTTGCAGAAGGTATCGGTCAGATGGCGGTTCCTCATGGGCCGCTGCGAGACGGCACTGCTAAGGAAAATGGAGGGAGAAGAAGTGTCGTCTGACCCGGACCATACCTAATGGTGGGTAGGTAGCCGATCTGGTACCCTGATTTTCTTGCTCTGCAGCCTGAAGACACGATCGTGTGTCTGTCTAGTCCAGTCCAGGTACCGTCCTCGCTCCAACCTCGACCCCGCTAGCGCAGCCAACAGCACCGCTTTTGCTTTTCGAAAATGGCCTCATTTTCCTGGAAAGCTGGAGCGCGGCTGCTCAGCCTGTCGTCGCTGTGGCTCGTCCTACCACCATCCTCGGCCATGACCACGCACCAAACTCCAGGCATCAAAAGCAACCCCAGCAAGGATCTCCTGCGGCCAAATTTCGTTTTCATCATCACAGACGACCAAGACCAGCGGCTTGGCTCGCTGGACCACATGCCGCTCTTGCGGCAGTACTTGCGGGACCAGGGCACGACGTTCCAGAACCATTACTGCACGGTGGCGCTGTGCTGTCCGTCGCGGGTATCGCTGCTGACGGGCAAGGCGGCGCATAACACGAATGTGACGGATGTGTCGTACCCTTATGGGGGCTACGCGCAGTTTATCAATAACGGGCTGAACAGCAAGTATTTGCCAGTCTGGCTGCAGGAGTCTGGCTACGATACATATTATACGGGGAAGCTGATGAATGGGTTTGGCACGTCGAGTTATTTGGATCCGCCTGCCCAGGGGTGGAATGAGTCTGATTGTATGTTTGGCTCCTTCTTACATGATTTTGTCCACAAGTATACTAATTTGTTTCCCTGTGTCTTAGTTCTCCTCGACCCGTTGACGTACTACTACTATAACGCAACCATGGGTCGAAATCGGGAGCCGTATCGCTATCTTGATGGCAAGTACTCGACCGACGTTGTTGCGGACGACGCCCTCGAATACATTGAAAAAGCTGCACTTCAAGATAACCCGTTCTTCCTTGGCGTAGCGCCTGTTGGGCCACACGCTCAAATGTCGCCCCAAGGCGGTGGTATTTTCGAGCTTCCCGTGCCAGCCGAGCGCCATGAGGATATATTTCCGCATTTGAAGGCTCCTAAAGGCCCGTCATTCAACAAACTAAGAGTAAGTTTCCATTTCGATTTCGAAAATATATTGCGACACTATGAGACACTGTGGAGTTGCTCTGTACCCCTAACCATCTTTTACTCCCAGGAAAACGGAGCCGCCTATTACGCGACTCTCCCCGAACTGACGGCCCCCGAAATCGCCTACATGGACACTTTCTACCAACGCCGCATCGAAGCCCTCCAATCCATCGACGAGCTCGTCGAGTCCATCGTGCAGAAGCTCGACAAGCACAACCTCCTTGACAGCACCTACATCATCTACACGAGCGACAACGGCTACCACATGGGGCAGCACCGCCTCCCGCCAGGGAAAACCTGCAACATCGAGGAAGACATCAATGTGCCCTTCATCGTGCGGGGCCCTGGAGTGCGGAAGAATGCTGTCTATGAACATCCCACTACCCATACGGATATCGTGCCGACTTTGTTCTCCCTCGCGGACATCCCGCTTCATGCGGATTTCGACGGCGACCCGATCCCGGTTACCGAGGATATGCAGATGCGCCGGTCGGCGGCTAAGACGGAGCATGTGAATGTGGAGTTTTGGGGTTCTAATCTGCAGGAGGGCGCTATTTCGGAATGGGCGGGTGATTGTGAGTTCAAAGTTATTTTTTTTTTAGTATCGTTTCTGGTCTCCCTTTTTTTTTTTTTTTTTTTTTTTTTTTTTTTTTTTTTTTTTTTTTTTTTTTTTTTTTTTTTTTTTTTTTTTTTTTTTT
>JAOYMO020062973.1:0-10758 GCA_025802455.2 Iodosphaeria phyllophila
CGAGGCATGTTCTAAAGAGGAACAAATGTATAAGTCAAGTTTGGAATGTTGAAATATCTTAAAAAGTTGGGCATCGACTCGCGTGGGGCATCGACCTGTGAACGACGTTGGCCAGATACATTTTCGAGGGTCTTCTGGACCTATTGCAACCTTACCCTACTGCCAGATTGGGGGCTTAGAATCTAGCATAAGTTAAGGGAAAGTCATAGCGGCTAGATTGTCGTTACCGGCTTCCGCATAGGATAATAATATTAGACGAACGGTGAATTGCGAAATAAGTGCTGACTGACCCAGCCTTCTCAGTGCTGAGCCAACTTTCTACAAGAACAGGAGGCCTTGTAGACTATCGGTGACTGCAACACCCTCTCCCGCCTTGTCTCCGTCTGGGACTATCATAGGAATCAGAAGGCGTAACGTAAGGAACCTACCTGGCCTCAACCGTGTACTCAGACGATACGAAACTTTTTGGTATAACCACAACTTACGCGTACGCAATGGTTGGTAACTAACGTTAATGACGATGGATGAAGATCTAGCCAACTGACTCCAGGTCCTCTGCGCCCCTTTCATTCTCCAGCGTCGTTGTTTCTCCCAGACATCCCTCAGACAGCCTGCGACGTGTCACCAAGGCGACATATCAAAGCTACTGCCTGGTCGCGACACAAAAGTAACTGCGTCCGCATTCACATAGACAGAAGTTGATATCGAATCAAAAACTCAGGCAACATTTCTCAAGAGTCAGAAGAGCCGCGGCAGACACATCGATGAAACGAGCGTTGAAGAACTGGTTGCTGCTACTCTACCGATGATAACTCTGCAATCGCGCCGGTGAATAGCTCAGGCGCTTAGCGGACCGACCCCTTACTGAGCGGGAAAATCTGCTCGTAGGTGGCCTCAAGACTTTGCTAGCCCGCCGCCTTCGCCTGGCGGGAGAAGGTTGTGGCTCTGCGTTGTTCTTGGCAGGGACGCACCGGGACTTGGTGCAGCAACACAGCCTCGAGGCTTGGCAGAACCTCCACCACTTCAAAATCCCGTCGGAGACAAGCCACGTGTATCAGTGCCCACCCCCTGACATACTTTACCAGGGATGAATGTAGACTATCCGGACATGGAGAAGTTCCCAAGGACTACGAGTGACAGCCGCTCAGCGGCCGACACCTTCACTGCCAAGCCTGAGTTTCGGTCCCTGAACAAGCGGGCCAAGACTGCCAAGTTTTATCGGTATCACAGTTGGATGGATCGACGCATGCAAACAAACGTCCCCTGGTTGATGCTCCTACCGCGTGTACCTGATCTAACGGGCTACACAGTACAGCAACGTCTTTCGGATACTAGTCACTACGGCATTCTTCATCTCCTTCAGGGGATTCATTCGGCAGTGCTTATTGATCCCGGCTCTTGGAGTTGCGGATCAATATCACCATTGTGTTCTAGTGTTGCACGAAGATATCAAAGCAAGCTTGAATCAAGAAGAAATGCCAATGCCGATACCTGTAGCGGTCCCTGGAGATCGAGCTGGAATATCTGGAAGCAGCTGGGTGCTACACAGTAGAGAGGGCAGCCAGAGAGTGGCACACCGCTTGCCAAGACGACTCCGGTAGCGGAAGCCAAAACGGTAGGCATTGAGGAGTCTTTAGTCCACCGTTATGGACATAGCGTTACGATGCTATGGAGCCGCGCTTCTGAGTGCACGTGTCTCGATTATCTTGGTGCTTCACCCTGTCCAGAAGGAGTGTCTTCCTGAGGCAAGGAGATATGTCGATATCTCGAAAAACAATGTCACTGCCCATGACACTCGCATGGCAAGCCATGGGCGGTTCGAGCTTGTAGGGCTATCGATTCTCAGTTGAAGTGTGCAGTAGTCTTACTAGTACTTACGTCAAAACACTACCAACTCAAACACCACAAAAGGTTACTGTATATGATAGAGGCAGTGCAAAGTACAGCACATGAAGCCACTCCCAGGCTGAATTACTGTATATTTTGTCCCCGGCGCAAACAAAGCTTGGCTAGCGGCGGTAGGAAGCTTCGGAAAGCTTGTGTTTCCTGTTCGGTTGATCTCCTGGATCACGATTCATTCGCCGTGACAATAGTTCGGCCTGAACTAGGATGCGTCTTCCTGTGATGCTTGATCAAGTTGATCGGCCGTTGAGCCTCTTACTGTGCACATGACCTGCTGGCGCCGTGATCCACCTTCCTGACTCCCCGTCCGAAGTTTTTAGAGTTCTGGACTAGTTGTGTTGTTCCTTGGACCCTCGCCTTTGTGAGTTGGAGCGCGATGGCACTGGTACTGGTCGATGGCTCTCCAGGGATGACGCTGCCCCCTCGGTTGTGCATTACTGCGTTCACTGTACTTGTAGATGACTTCGACCTCTTCACAAATGTCAGTGTCAGCGTCAGTACAGTCGATTCCCTGCAAGAACGTTACGCTTTAAACCACGCCGCGTTGTCCCTTAGTCCTGATCGACTTTCATCGTAGCGTTGTTGCTACGCTCAGAAAGTGCTAGTTGTTGTACTCGGCTGCTATGTAACATTCTTGCAGGGTATAGCTTTTACTATAGTCAGATGGCTGATGAGCTTGCACAGCACTTGTCACAAGCAGATTGATGTAGCGAAGACAAGTAGAAAGCCGTGGATCTAGGCTAACAGATAGCGGACCAGCCCGCCGCCTAAGTGCTGGTAATTACCTGAGGGGAAATATAGGGAAAAGCGAGTAACACGCCTGCGTATCACGTTTAAAGTTTGAGTTGCACCTCGAGGGAGTTAAGATCACGACTGATGACCAAAGAGTCATAAATTGTTTCTGTTTGCCGTTGGTATAGCACCAAGTGGCGTCCTGCGCCAATAGTGTTGATAGTGCGACTGTCAGAGCATTGCGCAGTCGCTTGAGTAAGCACATTGTGACACTGTACTGGTATCCTTAGTCAGGCGCGCGTCTGAATCAGTTGCAGAAGGAAACAGACAGGGGTCGCTGGGCACCCCACTGTTCCACGTTGGCTGGGTTAGTAATAGACGTGCGGGCGTCCTGCCCTCTACTGAGGGCTCCTCGTCAAACAAGGAAGCAGACAGAACAAAAAAGGGTAGGCGGAGATCCTTGGCCAGTTTTGTTTTGGCCAAGACGTCTAAGCCCCTCTTTGCCGGAGGGCGGAATGTCTGGGCGCTGGCGGCGGAGAAGGTACGTAGACATCGGCGCCAAGAAATCCCATCGCCGTACGGGCCACACCACCGGAGCACCAAGCCTCAGGAAGGAACAAGAGCGGACGGTGGACGGTGGGTGCCAGCCAGGTAATATGTGTGCTCTAATGCAATGTGATCATGGTTGACCGTAGCTTCCTCATCGAGAGGTCATGAACTTGATTGCATGGTTGCCATGGTCCACAGAGACTCTTCTTGTCATCCATGGCAGCTGACAAGCTTTGCAGGTCGAAGCCTGTCCAAGCTGATAAATATTCGGCGACCATGAGCACGTCTTCCAAAGCAGAATTCATGAGAACTCATTGATTTCCTGCGCATCCTTCAATGCGGCAAAATCTTAGGATTGAAGAAGGATGAAAATGGAGCTGCTCTTGCACGATGAAGTCTTGTCCCCAGACCGATGATGATTTCGGTGTGCGGGTGGCCTTTCCCCTCCCAGAACACAGCATCGATTAAGTTAGCTTGCCAAGACTGCCAAGACCCGGATGATGTAGGCGGGGGGGAAGGCGGAAGGTAGCTCGAGATGCGGAAGACAAGTAGAAATATGGAAATTTGCGGGTAATGCCAAGTACCCACATGACCCGAGTACATAGTGCCCGTATGGGTAAGCATACATCCCAAACCGCCAAGAGTCTTGGCAAAGCACCGCTCCGCCCGCGATGGCAGAGGAATGCTGTTCTTAATGGGCTCCGGTCCCCCTATGGACGCGGCAACGCTTTTATCCTCCCTCTAGTCGCTTGGTTGATGAGTTGTTTTCCACAGCGGTACTAAAAATTCCCAACATTACAACCTGATCAATAACCGAGCTATTCTGATCTAGAATTGGCTATCCTTACTATCACGTGCCCGCATATCTTCTATCAAGCTTTTCTTTGCACAGATTTCCTCTGACTGTGAGAGAGACCAAGTCTCCAATCATTTGCAACTTGAACCGTGCACCCACATCACGTGGTCAATAGGATCATCGGAGGTAAGATGTTGAAGTCCGACGCTGGATCTGACAAGACTTCACCACCACCGCCACAGTCTGGTGATTCTACTCCAGCTGGCACGACGCCTTCCTCGACCACGGCAACTACAGTCAGTTCCGCTTCATCCGCTCCGACGCCTACCATATCGGCTGCGGCACCGGCCAACTCAACACCAGTGCCCAACTCTGCTGCTTCTTCGGCCTCCGAGTCTTTGATATGTCGCTGGGGTGTACCTACCTGCAATGAGCGGTTTACAAACCCCGAGGCGCTCTATGTAAGTCTTCGTTGCTCGGCCCAGTATCCCTCGTTGTTCTATGTCTAACGACTAGCAGGAGCATATCTGCGAGCGCCATGTTGGGCGGAAAAGCACCAACAATCTTAGTTTGACATGCCAATGGAATCAATGCCGTACCACCACTGTCAAGCGTGATCATATCACGTCACATATCCGCGTCCATGTGCCTCTCAAGCCTCACAAGTGTGACTTTTGTGGGAAGAGTTTCAAGCGTCCACAGGATCTGAAGAAACACGTCAAGGTCAGTCTGCCCTCATATTCCTCCAACCTCTCAGATCGTTCAAGTTGGGGGAGGAGACGAAATAAGGACGAACACTAAGCAAGGACAGACCCATGCCGACGACTCTGTGTTGGTTCGCTCGCCTGATCATCATGGATTGAGCTCGGCATATCGGAGTAAAGCTCCATCCAGCTATTATGATCACAATGGCACGATCAGGACTAATCCCGCGATGAACCCACATGGGCAGCCAGGCCATGGTCACGGCTACTATCAGGGACAGCCGCAGGGTTTCGGCGGACCTCTTTACTACATGAACCGCGACCCAATGGCATACCAGGCGGCGGAATATCATGACACGAGAAAGCGCACCTATGATGCTCTTAACGAGTTCTTTGGTGATGTCAAACGCCGCCAGCTCGATGCCAATTCGTATGCTTCAGTTGGACAGAGGTTGATGCCCTTGCACGGCGCACTTGCGCTCCACAACGGAACTTTGGCGCCTGAATACGTGCCGGCCCCGGCGATGGTCGATGCTGTCGGTGGTCCCACTGGCCCTAGTCCCACACAGCAGCACTATCAGCTACCGCCCATGCCTAACATCAGGACCAAGAACGATCTGCTCCAGATCGATTCGATCCTCGAACAAATGCAGAGTACCGTGTATGAAAATTCCAACGCTAGCGCAGCTGCAGGCTATCAACAGCCTGGTTCACATTGTATACCTATGTATCGCAACAGCCCCTCACCTCCCCACCCGGGTACTACTCATGGCATGCCAGCCTACTCACAGGCCGCTGTCGCGTCACCCATGGCCGCTAGCATCTCATCTGCAAACTCGACAGGCACTCCCGCCATGACACCTCCCTCCAGTAGTCTATCTTACACGTCGGGCAACTCCCCGAGTGCTTCGTCCTCTGGTTTCTCGCCAGCACCCCGTCATGCCACTACTGCTGCTCAGCTGTACCCCTCTCTGCCCCCAGTCACTTCGGGCTACCCGGGACAGTCCGCAACGGCAACACTCGGATCCAGTTTCGATCCCGACCCGCGTCGTCGCTACTCCGGAGGTATGCTTCAGCGCGCCAGCGCTGGCCCGCGCTCTGCCACAGACGATGAAAATCGTTCCTGGCGTGAGAAGTCAACCACGCCCAAGGCCGTGGAGACCGCCGTTGACTCGGCTTCTCCATCCCCCAGCGCGGAATCCGAGGACAGCAACGACCGTGATGACCAAATCTACGAGACTTGGCTTGAGAATATTCGTGTCATTGAATCTCTCCGCGAGTATGTCATTGATCGCCTCAAGCGCCAGGATTATGATGATGCTCATGCTCCCGCTGGCTATGGCGATGCCATGGATGTCGACAAGCCGCACATGGAGCAGCCTGCCTACCCCCAGCTTCCTTCCATGGCTTGATCTCTCTACTCTCTCGATACTGTTTCTGTTCAGCACTGAGCTCTTTGTGTGGTGTTCTTGGCGTTGTTGTGTGTTATTCGTAACTAGGCTTCGCTGGGTTTCATTCTTCAGCGCTTCTGAGCGCAACTTTTGTTGATGGTGAATGTGAAATGATCATGATTCGAATGAGTGCCAGGTTCATGATATTTGGCATGGCGGGGCAGGATGTTTCCAATGTATTACTAGGTAGCTTATTATCATGGTACGGCCTTAATAGGAGACGACTCGAAACCAGCGAATTCAGCGTGATCTTCCTACTAGCATTGTGGCTCCAAATTGCGTTTTCAAAACTGATGTCATTGAGGCTACTGGCAGCGTGTGCCTTGTAGCAGAAAGAACCTACCCCATGTGCGGCTGTGCGATGTGCCGCTTCATACAAGGTGGGGCTGTACGTCATTGTCAAGGGCACGGAATACGACAGCCGTTGTGTCTGTGTTTCCTTACACCCCCCCCCCCCCCGAACGCTCATCTGGAGGATTGTCTGCTTGCTTTTCTAGGAACACTACCTAACAACCGTGGTTCTTGGTCGATGACTGAGATCCGGTAATGGCAGTAATATTTTCTTGGACCATATATGATAACAACTCATGTAAGGGTCAAGTGCTTAGTATTTAGGTTTGCTATCACAAGAGTTGAAGGTATTGGTGAAGGAGGCGTGCGCCAACGGTGACGGGTCATGATGGAAGGACCATTGTGTTAGGGTTGTTCAGCTGACCTCCCCAAGGTCACAACAACCGAGGTCACCACTTTAACCACCCGAGAGCCGCCCTCTCTTTTCTCGGTCCATTCCTGCTGTTGCCCTTCTCTTCCCAGAAACAATCCAGTGACCCTCAGTTAACATTCGACGGCGCCAAGTCGATGTGCTGGAGCATTTAAAACTGTCTCGAGAATCGGCATTGTGGACAGAAAGTTGAAGGGACATTCCAAGATGGATAATCGCGTCTTTAGCGAGGCGCCATTGGTTCGTATCTCGCTAGAACAGACTTTTCGTCGTAGAGTCAGTTTGTTGCGAGCGAATAAAACCGTCCGCCTGGTGCCAGTCTGCTCCGCGTCCAGCCGCAAATCCGGGGGTTCCATTAATCGTCAATGCGCGCGGCCGGTAGTGCAACATCATGGTCAGCTCCCGCGTGCCTGTTCTCCTTGAAGACGTCACGAACGGCACGGCCTGGCCCAGTCCACTCCGTTTCTAGACGTTTAATAAAAGAATACCATCCTCCGTCTTAGAGATTGGGATCATTCGTGCTTGATGTTTGAAATCACCAAACATTAACATCGACATCGACTGTTTCGTTCAATACAGTCTCACAACACTACTTTCCTACCTCTTCTACTACGGTGTAGCACCCATTTAGTAAGCTCGATCCGTCGTCTACATTCCCCCCTGAAACGCGACTCTGCGAGCAGCTGCTCGCGCGCAGGACAGTTCCTGAATGCGACACGATATGCATTTTGAGGGAACGCGACTCCATGCCTATCCTGATTGCGAAAGCGCAGATTCAAAACTCCTGTGTTGGGTGGTTTCGGATGGGGAGTCTGACGCGCCAGTGAAGCCCATCTTCCAGAAAGCACGGCAGCTAACTGCGCTCCATGGCAATTAAGCACAGCATTTCGTATCCGCGACATCAATAAACTCAAGAAACCCGCAACGGCCGGTGTTGTTTTTCGATTTAACACCCGATAGCGACTCGCTAGGTTTAAGATTCCCTCGCTTCAACTACGCTAGGCGGTCCTCCCACAGCGCTGTCGCTGGCGTTTTAACACCCAGGCTCGCTCACGTTCGTTCAACGAGACATCTACGCACGCTACCACGCTCGCTGAGGTACCCTTGACTATTTGATTGATCACCACTTACTATTAATCAACCACTGGACAACTTGATTGACTGATTGCTAACTGCGTGCTAACGTCAGTGTTCATCTCTCGTCGTCAAATTCTATTCATTTGGACAGTCTTCAACTGCTTAACGAGCTCAGTTTCGTCGCGTTCACAACCGCAGTCATCCGAACACGCAATCTTGCAAGATGTATTCCAACACGCTCCTGGCAACCTGGCTCTCGGCCTTCGCCCTCAGCGCCCTGGCCCTTCCCGCGCCCACCACGTACGATAACCAGCACGTGCAGTTTACGCCTGCCAACCAACAGTCCAGCGGGTGGTCGATCAAGTGCGACAGGGAGAACTGCTCGGACAGGACCTACCCCACCCAACGCTGCACACCCACTGATCTCGAAACCGGCGATCCTATGTTCCCAATAGCCTTGAGCTGCAATGTCGTCGTGAAGAGTCCGTGCCACGCAACCAAGCTGAGCGACTGCTTTCCCTCGGGCTGGGAGCCGCCGTTCTAATCTTCTTGCTGAAGGGGAGATGAGACGGTGAGGAGTGTGGAGGAGAGGAGGGTTTCACCTTGAGGGGTTGGTCCGCGGATGAGCGGGTAAGATGCGGTCATTGTTTTGGAAGGGAGGTTGACGAAGATACCTGAACTGTGGAAGTGAGCGTGGAATAGGAACGTTGTCAGGGTTTAGGTTTTGGCTCTTGCACGTTTCATCTCCTTGTTGTCGCAGCAAACTGTTTATAGCGACTGGTCGTACATCTACATATCATATGAGCTTTTCTTGGATCATTCAAATCAAATTTCAATCCAGCTACCAGACCTTTTTTTTTTTTTTTTTTTTTTTTGAAGGGGGGGAGAAGCAGGAGACCGCTCATCAAGGAACAAGCGAATTCATGGTCCTTCAGAGTCCAAACGTGTGGTCAGAATTGATCTACCCATTGTATCGCACATCATATCATTAGTATCCCTGTCAATCAATATCAAAAACGAGGTATCATGTGATGATTGCATGGACAAACCCCTTTCGAGGGCGCGGGAGTAACCCCTACTTATAAAGACTAACCCAGAGGTAGGTATGATGGGCTTGCAGTTCTTGTCGCCTTGTGCCTTATTGAGTCGCCTGAGATCTTACTTTACTCTTTAGACCATCAGTTGTTCTTTGGAATATGCAGTTCTTTCGAATTCGACCGTGATACTTGGAGCGAACGAATTCCCTCGTTCTTATCAACTGGTCATCATACTCTTCGTGAAAGACCATGTTTGACCTGACGTGTCTGGTATCGCCCAGTGGCTTTCACAGAGATCTTATTTTCCCTGGCGCTGATTTTGTCTCCGGTATCGCGTGATTGAGTTTGTCGTTATCAGGGAGAGGCAGAGATGCGCCTCGCAGCTCGACACGATCCAGGTATGCTGAAGCTGCGATGAGCACCGTTTTGGGTGATCATTCTGCTTGGCGAAAAACACTGCATTGCGATCCATGTGAGGAGAGGAGAGGTTGCTACCGGTGGTTGTCAAGGGCTGGCAAAAATGCCTCCGATCTGATGCTGTCGGGAAATGTGGACCACGCTACTGCTGCCTAACTACATGGCAGAATGCTTGGCAGCTTGGGGAGTATCTTGGTTTATCCGCTGGGCGCTGTAGATAGCTTCATTCTTCATGTTCTTCGTCTACTCAACACACTTAGCCCTTACATACGGACTCGTAATACTGATGTAATATGGTGTTACCGACAGGTGTCATCTCGTCTTGAACGACTGTCACTCCGGCTCGTAAACATAGCGTTCCACCATAAGATTATAGCCCAGGACATGGACATTCCGATGTTTACCCCGTCTCCTAAGCGCCGTCGTTGCTAGTGAAGCTTTCATTCATTGTCCTCGCACCGTACAAATTAATGATCGTCAAACATATTCCAGTGAAATCCAATTTGTTCATGCTGACAATGCATTTGGCGGAGTACCTTGGGGCTTTATGGTCAGGCCTGGATAAATTAGTGTTGGCTCTGATGCAGATGATTAAAACGGGTGTCCCGGGTCTCGTTGCTCAAACACCTGGCGTAATTGAAAAATTATCCTTTGGTCCATCGGAGACATGAGTCCAGAGATATCCCAACAATTAGGATGGCATTCTCTCGCGTAATTATCGGCCGTCATATGCCTCTCACGAAACACCTGAACATTACGGAAAATGATCCAGTAATATTTAGAAAATACTCAACTTCGAATCAGTTCGATAGTCGGACAGCTTGTGGAGGAGAGAATGAAACATCGGGAAACCCGTCCAGCAACGCGATAATGCGATATCATTGTATGGATGACCGGTTGTGGATATAGATGGGTTACACGTGGGTGACTATGGAGATAGTCAAATGAGAGCTATGATATGAACCTCTGTCGTAAGGAGCCTTTCGTGTCATTAGCGCTTCCAAAGGTGTTACGTACGACCACATCAGCACTATAATCTACCATAAACCCCTTTTCTAGGAATTCACGAATGAGAAGCACAGGGGGCATGAGATAGACCCATCGAACCACGGGGCTTCTCAAGGCTACATGTAGGATAACGGAGTCGAAGAAATTATTTCACCCCCGACTATCTCATCCTTGGACACACCTTCGGACACCTTAGCGAAGTATTTCGTAGAGAAAGGGGAGGGAGGAGAGGGCACCTAATGCAATACCCAGCATATTACCAATAATTCGTACATATCACAATGCAGCAGTACAGAGAATAGCTCAGTACAAATTTGAATATTTATGGCCATGAGGTTACTCTCCATTGTAAGGTTCGCGTGAA